>CABFOW010004719.1:29466-52050 GCA_902141385.1 Timema californicum | reverse complement strand
ATATATATATATATATATGCAGTAAACAAAGTTATATTATACAAATAATTTTATCTTAAAGCTTAATCAAGAAATGTATCATTGTTAACATAAGAATCATTGCCATACTTAATACCTGCTCCTGGGAAAACGCGGGAAAGATATTAAGTTAGCTCTCCCTGTGATAGGATCATTGGGGTTTGAATCCCGGCCGAGTATACTGATCCTCGTATTTCCTATAGGGTCTCCTGCGCAGACCAAAGAAAATGCGGGTACATTTAATATGCATTCTTCGTTTATTATTCTTAAAATATCGTGTAATTTCTGGCCCATTTATACGTTTAGCCAGATAGATGGTGACACGTTCATAATAGAGAAACTAAAAACCACATTTCACCTCTTCAAGTCTTTCATAGAGGATTGTTTATGTTGGTGGTTCTTTTACAAACCAGATGTCAAGCCTAGTCAATGTTTTTTCTAGATAAGAGATAGTTTTATGAAACTAGCACTAATATTATATGATATATTAAATATATTATATATATATGTATGTATGTATGTATGTATGTATGTATGTATGTATGCAGTTAGTGTTATTAGTTGTATATATATTTATATATACAACTAATAGCACTAACTGCGTACATTTAAATTTATAAATGTGCTGTAAGAAAGTATATCAAACTTATAATTAGTATTAATAATTTCGTGTTTGAGCCGTATTGAAGACATTTTTCCCGGACTAGTGGTAAAAGCCATATTATATAATAAACGTAGAAGCCAGTGGTTTTGTTTCCCAGGGCACTTATTTTAGAGGAGGGTTTGTGGTTTAACCAGTTATCGGAAACACTCTGGATGCTTACTGCCAGAATTGGGGTTATGACCGCCATTTTACCTGAAATTGAATATATTGCGATAGTGACGCCTTGGATCGTGCAAGGAAATATGTGGGCTCATTAGTATGCAATAGAATTACGTAGTGAATACAACATAGAAGAAACAGTGCTTAGTTTCAGACATTTTGAGTTGCATGCAGGAGAATGGAAAGTTATGGCCAAGTCCCTTTAGAATTGGTTTGGATACCCATGGGACTTGTTGGAACCCTCTTAAAGAGGAGTCCACATTCACATAAATCTTAATATTATATACTACCATTTTAATTATGTATATACTCAACCAGATACTAGTTAATGTTTTAATATTTACCTTAAAGATGTCCCTTACGCAACTTATGAGTGTCTGTCGACCTTTCAAATATATCTATTTCCCTAAATTCTGTATGGTATTGGAAAATAAAGAACGTTTCTTGGCCTGAGCTGAATAAGTAAGGTCCAATAAAAGAAGGAAAACATTTCTGCTATCACCATCTGTAAGATCTTACTTGAGGAATGAACAAGAAGAAATAGCAGCTTGGACTAAAATATGTAGACTTGATACCCTTTACCCACATATTCTTCCAACACACCTACTTACTCAAAACATTATTTTGTAATTATGACAATTTTGAAATAGTACACAATTTTAACAGCATTGCTAGTTATTGAAAGGCTGTGTTAGGAGAAAGGAGTCAGTGGTAAAATAGTAGTGGCCTGTTGATAATAAAATAGTAGTGCTAGTTTCATAAAACTATCTCTTATCCTGAAAATACATTAACTAGGCTTGACATCTGGTTTGTAAAAGAACCACCAACATAAGCAATCCTCTATGAAAGACTTGAAGAGGTGAAATGTGGTTTTTAGTTTCTCTATTATGAACGTGTCACCATCTATCTGGCTAAACGTATAAATGGGCCAGAAATTACACGATTTTTTAAGAATAATAAACGTGGAATGCATATTAAATGTACCCGCATTTTCTTAGGTCTGAGCAGGAGACCCTATAGGAAATACGAGGATCAGTATACTCGGCCGGGATTCAAACCCCAATGATCCTATCACAGGAAGAGCTAACTTAATATCTTTCCCGCGTTTTCCCAGCAGCAGGTATTAAGTATGTCAATGATTCTTATGTTAATTTAACAATTATATATTTCTTGATTAAGCTTTAAGATAAAAGTATTCTTATATTATAACTTTGTTTACAAAACGCTTTGGTATTTTTGAACATATCCATTACTAATTGAATACATTGAAAAATGACACCTGGGTACGGGAATCGATCCCAGCCCCATGTGACATGTTTTAATTTATTATATTATGATAGAGGTACGGCTTATTTACGTAAATCGCTCATCCCCAAAGCCTCGCCTTTTATATGAGAGTACTTCTTATTATAACGTCACATTCTTCCATATTTATTTTTGTTTATCATATAAAGATAAAATATTGTAATCTTGAAAAGTTTGACCCCGAGAATAAGATGAATATTGACATTTATTTTGACTGTGAGCTCAAGTAAGTTTTTCTGTAAGTTTTGTCTGTACCACGGGTTGTCTATCCGTACTTGGGGCCACGACCGAAATGATTTGACTGGTTTTGTTCAAACTTTATATTTAAGCATTAAGATGTATTACCTTCAGCTGTTTTTATATTTTAATTCCATCACTTAAAAGATGGTAAGTTTATCAAACACTATTTTTGAAAAATATGAATTATTTTGAAAATATCTTAAACAATTTGGTTTAAAATAAATGTCTGGGGTGTATTTACTTGACAAATAATAATTTATATTTATTTTGGTGGAGAATTTTCTCTCATGGGTAGTTTACTAAAAATTAATTTTTAAAAACTAGATATTTCTTAAAAATGTATCTATGAGTTTGTCTAAAATTTATAGGATATCATATTTGAGTGTTTTACATGATGATCATCATTGCATACTTATTTTCAGAAAAAAAATTGACTTAAAGGTTGTTTACATATGGCTGTTATTTTGTAAATTCAAAATATTTCTAAAATGGCTTTACTGGTTTTGTTAAAAATTGGATATTTAGGACAAGTCCTTCATGATAAATAGCAAGGCATAAAAAGGCCAGAGCTAGGAGGCCCACGGACCCCCTGGAATCTGATGTACCCCCATAAAGGATCCACACTATACGTATAAAATATTTTATAGGTTAAAGGTATATTAACATTTTAAAACGGACCCCCTTGAAAAATTAGCCCTTAGTTGTATGAAAATAAGAATGTGAATAATATATTAATAATGGTTTTCTGTTTTTGATTTGAAATTTAAAACATATATTAAGCTATGCTATATACATTTATAGTTTGGTTAAATGAAACATTTAAAATATTGAGGAAAATTTACTAAAACTACATACATATGTATTGATTAATATTAATATGCTAATAAACCAAGCATATCTTTAATACAAATATATATTTTATATAAAGCTATGAAAGTGTTAAGAAATGGCAAAGCTGCGGACGTAGATGGGATCACAAGTGAAATATTGTCATGATTGTATCAGCCATATTGTGTGTGCTGGGATTTCAAATGTTCCTAGTCAATGTAAGAATGCTATCATTGTTCCTTTGTACAAAGGCAAAGGCAGTAAGAGTGAATGTAGGAATTGTAGTGCAATTAGTTTGTTGAGCATTCAAGGCATAGTTTTCGGAAGAATCTCTATAAGATAGAGACGGTGCATAAAAATACTTCGGACAAGATTTGGAGGGTTTATTGTGGTTTCATACCAGATAGAGGTTGCATGGACCAGATATTTGCACTGGTTGATAAATGTATGGAATTATGGAAGAAAATATGCTGTGCATTTGTTGATCTGAAGACAGTGTAGTATCAGGTGAATAGGAGTATGTTATGGAATGTTCTGAAGGAGTATGGTGGGGATGCATGTTCACTAAATGCAACTATGGCGGTGCATGATGTAAGTAAAGTGTGTGTTGGGTGGATGGAGCTTTGAGTGAATAGTTCGACATTGGAGAAGGAGCTATATAAAGTTGTGCTATGCCTCTATGATTGTTTAATGTCTTCATAGATAAGTACATGTGGGATGTTTGTGAGAGCGCAGTGTGTTTACAAATGGACAATGTGACTGTAAGAAAGCATTAAATCATTTAAATGTGGCAACTGGAGGAATGGATAGATCTTTGTATAAATGTCTCCAAAATTAAGGTGATAGTTTTTACTAAGGATGGATCAGGAATGATTGTCATCTTAGTATAATTGTAAAACTATCACTGCAGGTGAGTGATTTCATGAATTTGGGCAGAGTGTTTTGTACAAAACCGAAGTATGATTGGAGAAATCTAGAGACGGGTGAGTGCATATGTGACACATTGCAAAGAATGAAATAGTATCGAAAGCGGTAAAACTGATAGTATATAAAAGTGTGTTAACGCCATCATTGATGTATGGATGTGAAGAGTGGATTTCTTAAGAGGTATAGAAGAGCAAGGTGGATCTGGCTGAAATGAGATATCTAAGAAACATGTGCATAAACACTCGGCTGGACAAAGTTAGTAATGAATAGGTGCTGATGGAGTGGGGTTTGAAAGATAATCTATGAGGTAAATATGAAATAAGTTCCCTACGTTGTTTTGGACAGCCTAAGATGAAGAGTGTGGATACATTAACGAAGCAGATATATGAATTTAGTGTGTGTTGATCCTAAGGAAGGGGTAAGCCACGTAAGACGTGGTTAAATGCTTTAGATGATTTTGTGAAAAACAAAAACATTACAAGTTTTAAGAATAAACGATCATGTATAGCTCAATGTATGGAAGTTGTTGAATTGAGGGAAATATTCAAGGATAGAGAAGTTCAGAGAAAGTCATTGAGGATGGATTACGTACAGAGCTGTTATTTTTTCATTATATGCACAGTTTCTTATGCATTTTTGTTGTACACAATGTGGCAAACAAATTTTTAAATAAAATCAAATCTTATTGAAATTACATTCAAAATTAGGCATATGTTTTGGAACACTTACTTGAACGTAGAATATAGGTTGACCTTTACTTGTAATCTTAATTATAAGATGCAGCGGATGCCTAAAACATGTCTTATATAGCCCATAATGTATCCCAAAAAATATTTAAAATCAAATCATTTAATTATTTAACTATTATAGATATTACTTATATATTCTGTTATATACGTATTATATATGTATATATTTAGAATGTTAAATGTATCAATTCATACTAGAAAATAATCAACTATCTAACAGAATCAATTTATTATTTTCGTAAAAAGCTGAATAAATGAATTTAACTCAATATATCTCTTTTATATGAATAAAACTACAAAATTACTTATGTATTATTTTAAAAATGGTTTTAGAAACACTTTTGAACATTAAAGACAAAATATACTTCGTATACTAAATATTTATGTGCTTTAAGAAAATGGCGTCTAGACAAATAAGTTTTTAATCATATATAAACACTAGTTTTATATGGTAATTATGTTATATATGACATATATTATTTAATATCTTACCTTTATTATGTGGCTAGTTGAATGATTGAATGTCAAGCTTGCCAAACGTGAGCGATAAGTAATAATTACTATTTATTAACTTATTATTGTTTAAACAGCCAGTAATAAACGTTATATATATATATATATGTCTTATCTAAATATATATATATATTAAATATATATATATATATATATATATATATAATGAAGATATACATCGTACTTTTATTGTTTATACATATATACATATACATATAGACATGTTTTATGTAAATACATATATATATATGTGTGTGTGAGTGTTTGTGTGTGTGTAACAGGCCACTTACTAACATTTCAACAATCTTTTATGTATTATCTTGCTACCAGCCTAGAATGTACTCTCTGGCCCTTCCTACTACCACCACCCGAAGACTTCTGTTCTATCAATGGCCCTAATGTCCTCTTAGTGAGCTTCAGATGGCCACTTAGGTCAGTAAAAGACTGTGCAGAAACGTTTCAAAGGTGACACAGCAGAAAATTGTCGACCATTTCAAGTGTGAAACGAGCAGAAGAAAATCAATCGAGTAAGTGGCTCTTAGATTGAGAAGATTGGGTAGGTATGGCTCTAGTGGTACTTGGTCACGAAAGCCCACTCGAAAAAAACCATAGACGTATAATAAAATGTTTTGATATATTATTTGAAATACTACCACAATCATTCATAGAAAGTTAATGTCCAATAAATCAAATAAATTAGATGATTGTAGCTAATTAACCAACTATTATTTTATGTAAGATTATATGTCATACTATTTATTCTTTCTTGTGATTAATTTGCTAAATCTGGAATAGATCTAAAACTATGAAATGTGTATATAAGTGTAATTTAATGTAATTCCTTCTAGATATAACTATTTGACTTTGAGAATATATTTTTCTTTGGACAAAGCTGATTTTATAAAAAAAATTACTAAGTATTTATTTAATAATGAAAAGGGCCAATGTATGTCTTAGTGCGTGTTTCTGGATTTTGTTATATGTGAGCATTTTTATTATAGTTTAATAAATAGTATATTGATCTTGATTCAATTTATTTAAAAAAAGAAAACCACCTTAATGCTTACATTATTTGCTTACGATCGTCTGAAGCCCATCGCAGTAAGCTCAGGGATAGCCAAAGATCCACAAATTAAATATTTCTAGCAGAACATACCAAGAATAATCAGTCGTAAAAATAAACATGTCGTAGGTTTATGTTTGGGGTAAATAAATATAAAAAGTAACGTGATGCAATGTGGATGAATATTTTCAAACATTAAAAGAGCTAAAACGTATTTTAAATAAAACTTTGGAAAGTATTAATTTCATCTTATTTCAAATAAACTCTTAGAATAGGTTAACTTATATAGAAATATAAATAAAATAGATTTTATATTAATTTGTGTATAAACGATTCAGCTAAAAACCAAGAAACCTAGAACGTACGTTTAATAACTTAAAATGGTGCACATAGGGTTTATTTATTGGTTTAATCTTAAAATATAAGTCTGATCACATGGGAATTAGTTAGTCAATATCAATACATGCACTATTGAGTAAATTATCAATTTAGTTTTAAATAAAAATCCATGGCGGGGATTGAGCTATATTTGCAAGAGCAGCCACCACCGTTATTCATGTTAGTGCTAACATTCGCGGATAGAGGGTGCCATGTGATCAGCACAACAAACCATTGTGACGTAATTTACCACCAAACCTTTTATTTCCCTACATTTTGTTAATTATTGTGAATAATTTCCTATTAATTTTGTATGAAATTAAGGACTTCAAAATCCACCGCTGTGTCGCCGGCCTGACTAGTAACACTATTTACATCCATTCATAAAATAAAAGGATGGAAGGAACTACGTATAACATTGTTTTTAATAATTTAAATAAGGAATTTTGATTTAAGGAAGTACACTTACCTTTTATTAAACATATTAATTATCCTCCTAATAAGTTTGTTTAACTCTCGTATTTATAATGAACGCCAGCCATCATTGATTTCAACGTATGCACAAATCTGTCAAACAAGTGAGTAGCGGATCTCATGATTGTAAAAGAAGAAAAAAGAAGAAACAAGGCAGATGTAAATAACTCAAAACGAGTGCGCTGTTCAATTTTGACAAATAGAAATAACCATTTAGTTCTTTTATGAAAACATTGTTCACATTCATTGGGATATATCTCAATATTTATGTTAAACTTGCATTGTATTTGATTTTATCCCTAGTCCATAGCCAACATTTTATATTTTATTTTTATATATTAGTTTTCTCTTTGGAGTTGTAAGTAAAGAATAGAACATTTTTAAATTTGATTTTTGAAGACTTTCGAGAGGAGACTGGGTCTTCTTCCTCGGTGTCGGTCTAACATGGAGCCAAATCTGTGTAGCGTGTCAATCAGGTTGATTGATCACCTACAGCGGAAAATTCTAACTATTTATCTATATTCGTGTAATTGGGTGCTACAAGTAGCATAAGTGGAAAGCTAAGTGCGTGTTCAAGAACTAGAATGTTTATTTTCGTTTAAATTGTGGAAGAATTTGCATTACTAAAGTGAAACAAATTTCTGAAGTTGGTGTTTCAATATTGACTAATTCTTGGGTGAGGTCAAACTAAATCTTCAACTTAAAGTCATGTGATTTTTTTTCTCCTATCAAAATCAGAATTAATTTACGAACTTTCAGTAAGACAGACTAATGCAGAGAATTAAGTAACATTTTATTTTATGTCTAATTATTAATTTTATTGATTAAATATATTTTCTCTTTATTTTTGTCTCAACAATACTATTTTATACTTTGTTAAATTAGAATTATAACTATCTGGAATTCCAGAGGTAGGATTGGGATGTGGTAAAAAGGTAAACCATAATAAATCCACAAAAGTTCCAACAATTGTCTATTTCATACATTTATTTTTATAGTAGTCTAAATTACATTTTATTTCAACAATCCATTTTTATCAAAATTGCTCATGTTTTATTTTAAGTACACCCCAGTGGTCACGAGTATTGAGAGTTGTCGTGCAACTGTCTGAATTAGCCGAGGTAAATGTTTTTTTTCTTTTTGATTATTATTTTTCTCCTAGATACTAGGGTTGGCGCACAACTAAAACACAATTTTTATACATCTTGATGCTAACTTTTTTTATATTCAGATTCAGAAGACACTGATATTAAAACTGAAAAACTATATAATTTATATAACACACGTTTTGTTGTTATTTTTTCATTACGCCATACAGCCTTTTTGTCTCAGTTTTCTAGACCATTGCCACTACCTTTTTATTCAAGTAGCTCCCCATTTGTCCTTAAAGGCCTGAGTTTGATCCCGTTACAGACCCAGTGCTTCACATAATAACTCTGGAATTATAGGTGATTTAATCCGGGACCTTGGGATCTATAGCCATGAATTCTTACCACTTAACCACAGTGGCAGCTTAAGATTACATTATATTAAACCTAATCAATAAGGATACATTTTAACACTAATCCTACTATAGCAGTTCTATTCAGGTCTAAGCTCCGTTGACCCTGAATTATGGTATAGCCTTGACGGATTGTAATATGGCTCTATATTACAAGCTAGGCCGGTGTGGGACACGGGGACCCTTCATGGTAAAAGTAGGATCTATTTATTTATTTCTATAGGTGTGTTGGATTATGCTCACATTTTAAGATAAATAGTAGTTTTGTGGGGATGATAAATTAAGAAGTTTAAAGGAGAAACATCCTTATTAGTGTAGAGCCAGAGTGGCAATCATTTAGTATAAATAAAGCCTCAGTTCATCCGAATGAGGCTAGAACCCCAAATTACCTGTAATCAGGAATCCTGCCCAACACTCGTTTGACGCGTTAGACCACGTGACAATCTAGTCATAATATTGTGTATTTTATTGATAACTCTTTACCTTCATATCCAGTAAACATTGAAAAGGCAGTAAGGTAAGCTAGAATACCTACACCTCGGTGGTAATTTTGTATTTTACTTTTCCAGAAGTGATAGATCACCTTAACCACCAATTTGGTTGGTAGCCACAAGAACCAATAAACCTAAGAGTTTGAGACTTATAATTTCTATTCAACCTTCTGTGACTAATGCTGTTGCATTTTAGCAACAGCTGTAATTTTTATAAATTAAATATAGTTAGGTCGGATCCCCTTAAAGTAATCCTCAATTAGTTCCTGCTGCATAGTATAAAGTCATCAAACATTCAACAATTTTTTGTTTTTTTAGATACAAGAGTTTTAACCAGCGTCATGCAGGGATGTTGTGAATACGCAACGCCGCTAGTACTCATGTTCTATGTTTTGCGCCAGTCCCCAAAGGCTAAGGAAACATAAAAGCTACAGGGATATATTTTTATATCTTGTACATACAAAAGTAAAGTTTATTGCGATATTTACGCCTTATACCTCTTTACCACCAATCCAATCACACGATACACAAATTAATTTAACTTCACCCACGTTTACATACTTAAAGAAGTTTTTGTGTGCGAATCTCAGGCGTATTTTTTTCTACATCTAAATATACAGGTCTTATAGAGAGCCTCAAATCTCTTGATCCTCGGATTGAATCTACGATACCACGAAACCTATAGAAAATTGAAACTTTACAATTTTATAGTAATTCTATAACCACAAAATCTGTACGAGGAACGTATTTTGTTAGAATCATAAAATATTTTGTAACCCTTGGTGTGTCTAATTTTTAAACCAATAAACCTATACTGACGTGCTTAAAATGGAGATAAAAATCTAAATTTTAATATAAGAGATTATTTTCTTTTATCATTTTCAAATACTTGAACCCAATAAATGACATTAGTAGTCGTAAAAATAAGGCGAAATAATTTACTGATTAACGAGTTTATGGTATTTACAAAGGGAGACTCAAGATTCAGGGGCATGTAATCTGATCACTTGCCGCCATCTTTAATTTTACATCCCTTTGTTGTAATGATAGTCTAAATAAATATTTTATACTTTTATTAATAATATTTATAGACCATTTTATCTATAGTGAGTTAATTATTGTCTAACTCACAAGCTATCCGTCAATTTAGATATAAATAGTGTAACTTTTATTCAGTTACTTTAAAATGTCAACATATTACTTTGTTAGAGATGCAAACAAATAGATCAGTGTTATGTGCAACATAAGAAAGCTGTAAGAAACCACAACTTGCCCTGAGAGCTAAATAGTAACAATGTAACTCCCCAAAAGTCCCCTTTACAGGTAGAACACAGCACACCTTTGTAGTTTTCTCAACAAATTCAGATTATAGAGATACATTTAAAATATCTTTGACTAGACTTATTAATACACAATGCAAACAAAAGCTAAGCTGTTAAAATTTAAAACTAGAACTTAGATTTATCATTTTTGAGGTTTGTGTAAATACTGTATTTCTCCCAAGCAGGGCAGAAAAGAGCTTAAACTAAACTTGAGTGTAAAGGTAAGCATCTAGGGTGTGAATCGCCTCCATAATTTTACTTTCTCACATAAAAATAAATTATTGTTGTAATTGTGAAAAAACTGACCTCATGATTATAATGAATCTCGACTTTTATGTGAAATTGAAACCCCCAAAAAAGTAGATCTTTCAATTCTGTCTGACTGTCTGTCTGTTAATCCGTCCCTGGCTACGGATCCAAAACTTTTAGATAGATTTTGTTCAAACTTGATATTTATATTGTATAGGGAGACACCTAGAATATATTAATTTTATTTTGACCATAGCCTTCTAATTAAGGGTAGTTAAATAATGAGTAATTCCAAATTTTTCAAAAATTTCTTTAAAAATTTTGTTAAAATCCTTATTTAGGATTTGTTTGAAATAACAAATAAAATTGTATTACTAATTTTATTGGGGGAAGTATTATTTAAAATATGGTCTACTAAAGAGAAAATTTTGAAATTTTTGAAATATTTTGAAACTAGCTCTAAAACTATGGCTTAAATCTGTGCCTGAGGATTGTCTGGTATGATGAAAAACACCGTATATTTATTTTTTGTGAAACAACTAATTTATTGTTAGGTTACGTAGGACTGATTTTTCAAGAAGTTTAAACATTTTAAAAATGGTTTTAATGATTTGATCCCAAAAGGGTGTCTTGGGAGTGTACGTTATGATAAATAAGAGTGTATACTGGCTATCGGGGTAGAAACTAATTTATTGATAGCTTTCTGATACCAAATTTTTTCCAAAATTGGATACATTTAGAAAAGTCCTTAACGATTTGGTTCTACATGGGTATCTTATGAGTGTTTCACATGAGAAATGACCCTGTTTACTTTGATGTGGGTAAAAATTCGATAAAAGGTCACTTACTGATACGTGATTTTTAAAATTCAAATTATTTAGAAAATTAATTTAACGTTTTTACCTCAAATATAATTATATCGGCGAGTGTTTGATATGAATATGAACAATAAATATATATACTTGTTTCTGTGTCGATGGGGGGGGAGGGGGGGAAGGTGTGAATTTGGTTACGAATAATTTACTGATGAATGTTATTTTAATTTGAATATTGAGAACATTTATTTAGTGATTTAGTTTAAAATGCATAGATGTTAATTAAATTGTTTGCTTAATAAAGTGTTACAAAGATTCCTATTTCCATAAAAAAATAAGTTTGATAGTAGTTAACCTGTGACAATTTTTTGTAAAATTTGATTCTTTTTAAAATATCTTTAATGTTTTAGTTCAACATTGGTATCAGGAGTCTTTTTTTTCATTTTAAATAATAATGTATATATACTTACCTAAAATTATTAACTTTAAGGGTACTTTACTCACATAACATTATAGATTAGAAAAAAATTTTACCATCAATATTGAAATTAAAAAGGAAATCTGAAAATACTGTTTAATATTAAATAAGATTTTATTTTTATTGTTACAAATTACCAATATATTTAATGTAGTTGGAAGATTTGAATGTTGTTTAGTAATTATATTTGAACAATTTTGGTTTTAAACTTGTTTTAATTTATTTTTAATGAAGGTTAGTTGTTATTAACAAGCTGATGTGTTCATTTTTATAAGTAAATCACATTTAATCTCTAATACCCAACGTTAAAAAGTTAGTGCGAATGTGGTGTAGCATTAAATTTACCTTTAAATCTATTGTGAATCTGATTTATTATACTATCTAGCCACCAATACTGGCGTTTCTAATAAACCAAGTAACATATAAAGGGGAAGCTTGGATAGTCCGGGGTACTTTGGACGTTCAATTTGGAAATTTTATTTTAATTTAAATATATTTCTCCCCTGCTCCTGGAGAGTATAGTTCAAAAACAGAGTAGCTTTGACATTTGAGACTTTATACAAATAGAAAACTTAATAGGGATTACCACGAGATTGTGAGACTAATGACTTAGGCCACGTGATCTCTAGATTGTGCCATTAGGAAGACCAGTCCTTCATTTTCATAATAAAATATGAATATAGTATTTATAACTGTCCAATCTAACTTTATCAAATAGTTTTAGCCTCAAAAACCAAAATAAATTTTACCAGACCCCATTTTTCATCCGGGATCCGCTGACCAAATTGTAGCTAGTAATTAGTATATTGCTATGATTAGTTAGTAAAAATTAGGAAGAAGCCCTCGACAACTCAATAGATCTTGCCCTTGTTGTCTTGACAACTCAACAGATCTTGTCCTCATTGTCTTGATAACTCAATAGAGCTTGTCCTCATTGTCTTGACAACTCAATGGAGCTTGTCTTCATTGTCTTGACAACTCAACAGATCTTGTCCTCATTGTCTTGACAACTCAACAGATCTTGTCCTCATTGTCTTGACAACTCAACAGATCTTGTCCTCATTGTCTTGACAACTCAACAGATCTTGTCCTCATTGTCTTGACAACTCAATAGATCTTGTCCTCGTTGTCTTGACGAGACGACTGAATTGTATCCATTCTGAATGGCTGCCATTCAGAGTGGATACAATTCAGCTCCCCCGTCTTGACAACTCAATAGATCTTGTCCTCATGGACTTGACAACTCAACAGATCTTGTCCTGATGGTCCTGACAACTCAACAGATCTTGTCCTCATTGTCTTGACAACTCAACAGATCTTGTCCTCATTGTCTTGACAACTCAATAGAGCTTGTCCTCATTGTCTTGACAACTCAACAGATCTTGTCCTCATTGTCTTGACAACACAACAGATCTTGTACTCATTGTCTTGACAACTCAACAGATCTTGTCCTCATTGTCTTGACAACTCAATAGATCTTGTCCTCGTTGTCTTGACGAGATAATTGTATCCATTCTGAATGGCTGCCATTCAGAGTGGATACAATTCAGCTCCCCCGTCTTGACAACTCAACAGATCTTGTCCATGTTGTCTTGACAACTCAATAGATCTTGTCCTTGTTGTCTTGACAACTAAGCCGATTTGAAATATAAATGGTTCTGTTTCAGAGCTATCGGGGCAGACAGAATAATAACTATTCAGAGCCACACAGATTTGAAAACCGGGTTATTGGGTACTTGTGCTGGAGGGCAACCATTGAACCCAAGGTACCGGTTTGAATCCATGAAGAGGTCAGTCGAGCCAGGCTAGGTTACCAAGCCTGTTCTTTCCCACGCTTCTACGTCAAAGTATTTATATATTTTTGTAACATCTTTTCAACATCACATTTCTGTATTAGCTCGTAGTGCTATTGATATGCCCTATTAATTAAAACCTTCTATAAATTACGAACCAACACATCTTTTTGGCCACCATCCCTATCCTTTCCCGCATGCTATCCCGACAGATTAGGTCCGTACGAAGGGGGGTAGCGACAGTATGTATTATGTATTTAACAAGTGATTTGTATTTTTCCTGCCAGCAGTAAAAAAAGTTTAACATTTAAATGATAGACAAAAGTATTAGAAACACACATACAAACTCATTATAAGTAGATAGCAGGCTATTTATTTGTAATACTTGAATTCAAATTAAATTGACCACAACAAAGCACTATAATGCTATGTTCAATAATAATTGACAAAGGTTTTTCATAATTTATATAAAGAGTGAAAACATCATTTCCTTGGCACAAATGTAAAATTGAAAATTCATAAACATTAATAAACGAAATTATAATCTAATATTTACTTTTCATAGATATAGGTGTAATTTTAAATAGTCAATTTAATGATTTTTTTGTAAATTTTATTCAAACAAATTTGTATGTAGCTATCACAAATGTTTTTAATTTACAAAATTAGGTTATTATTTATATATAATTATTTCCTTACGAATAATATTAACTCTGAACCACTCTTATTTTAGTTCATAATCTTCCCCCTGGAGTAGTATTCTAAATAGTTTTTATCATCAATGATGATTAAGTACCATTAAAATATAATTAGACATATCAATTCATAAACTTTTCTTGATATAAAAATAGCAGTGAAATTTTTTATTATTAAAACGTATATTATGTATAATATTGAATTTATTCTAACAAAATCATTTTACCTTAGCAATAATTAATCTAGCGTTGTAAATATTAAACCAGTAATGAGATAAAAATATTGTTCCCATATAGATTGCTATTAATTATGTTTAATGAATATTTAAAAAAATATTCCAATATAGGGTAAATGTAAAGCCATATTAAATCTACAGCTCTATCAAACCAAGATAACAGAAGTTATAATAAAAATAAATTAAATATAATATTAATAGTTATATAAATCCAATAAATTAAATCTACAAACCCTATAAATAAAAGATAATTTATTCATAGCTAAACTAGCTTCATAAAATAATATGTTTTTTGAACATAGTATTAAAATTACATTGTATATATTCTTGTAAATATTTACAAGCCAATTATATTTTTTACATTCATATTAATATAAAATATAATACAAAAATGATTAATTTATAAAGCATATAGAACCCACTAGGATTTGAACCTAATTCTCTAAAAGATGATTGGTCACGTGCCCCTCTATATTATAATCTGAGCAACAAAACGTATACCCCCCAGTAATAATAATATTACTAATAATATTAATAATAATAATAATATGTGATGTGATGAAACTATTACCTTCAAAATAGATTGCTATTAATCATATTTTAGTAATATCTAAAAAAAAAAAATCGAATGTACAGTAAATCCATAGTCATAGCATAAGTTGATTATTATTACTACTTAAGTAGTTATTAAAGCCCCCATTAAACTTATATGGCAACATTTTTAAGCACCACAAAGGTTGAGAACAATTTTATCCTCCATGTTTGCCAGTTGTTACAACTGCGGTGTTCCCGAGTAAATCTGTGGAAGATAGGCTGGATCTAGCGACCCTCTTCAATGTTTGAACATGACGGTAATAATGTCCTCAGTTCGCGCTCCTCTCATTAACAGGAGCCCACTGCTTTGTTTGATCTCCACTTAGCCTCCCTCCCCCAGTCCTCCAGCCCTTCCATCCACCCTTCCACGATGAATTCCATCCAGTATTGCCTCTACGAGGGGTCGCAATGGTACCATTTTCTCTCTTTGGCACATGAAGCACTCACAAGAGGAATCATATCAAATCAATTGGAGCCATTAACTCTGAAATCTACTGTCACATTTTTATTTGGAAGTTTATTTTTTCCTGGAGTATTACCAACCATTTCGGCTATCAGAGTATTTGCACTAAAGTGAAATTTATAAATAATCTATATTCATAGAAAAATGTACTTACATTTGCACCGATGGAGAAATGGGGAACCAAATAGAAAAACCACAAATAATCAGTATACCTATCTGAAGCTTGATTAAGAGTTTTAAACTATAAACTCTTAATCTCTTGGAAAAGTTAGATAGTTATTAATGATAAGTCCTACAATTACATTACCGAATGCATTATTCGTGTTTACATTGTCTTCACTTTGATGAATATTACATAACTTAGAGGCCACTAGAGTTTTAATCAGCATGGTCTTCTAGAAAAGCTCGAGAAACTATTGGGGAAAAAAATAGCTTTCCTGCCTACTGATGAAGTGTTAATGCAATATTAAAATATTTATGATATTAATCATTCATTATTGTACTTTAGTGTAATATTGGTCGGAATAAAAATAAACCAGAAATTACGATTATATTAGAAGATAGGAATAACCGTGTTGGTACGTTTAGATATATGAGTTATTTGGAGGAATAATATATTTTTTTAAATTTCTTGTATACAGTTAATAATATATATTAGACATATTTTTGGGTTAATAGTGTATTAAGCCCCGTCACTAGTTGCATGATCTAATGCAGGGGCGGGGAACCTTCTGTCATTGGAACGCGGCACGTCACCTTGTGGATAACTACAGGTAGGATTCCCTCGGCACGTCACCTTGTGGATAACTACAGGTAGGATACCCTCGGCACGTCACCTTGTGGATAACTACAGGTAGGATTCCCTCGGCACGTCACCTTGTGGATAACTACAGGTAGGATTCCCTCGGCACGTCACCTTGTGGATAACTACAGGTAGGATTCCCTCGGCACGTCACCTTGTGGATAACTACAGGTAGGATTCCCTCGGCACGTCACCTTGTGGATAACTACAGGTAGGATTCCCTCGGGGCGTCTCGCGTCTTGCGTCCGCGACCAGAAACGCGCGGTTGTGAGACGCAGACACGGGCAACAGTTTTTGCCTGGATGCGTCTCTTGGTCACCAGTCGTGGGTAATTGTATGCGTAGTGCAAATCGTTCCTAAGTTATCACTTATCAGAGTTTTTCGGTTGGGTTTTATCTAATGTTCCGTGTTATTTTGTTATAGTGTTAGCTTTAACTATAACACTCAGTTTCTGAGAATGCATTTGGCCTTCTATCTTAAGTTTTTAGAATATTTTACACGCCAAATAACTTGCTACCATTAGAATAGACAATTTTATCACTGTTGTATGCTGTCTTCACAATCTAGTCCGAAGCACCTACCTATAGGTAAAGGACCAACAACCATACTACTGCTATACCTTGTATGCCTTATAATATAATTTAAGACAAGGACACGCACCACATCCAACCCCCCGGCCGTTAATTCATCCTTGTGAATGGGTGAACCCACATTTCACCAATGGTAAATTTTTCGGCCATGCCGGAAGTTGAATCTGGAACCCTTAGCTCAATAGCAAGACCATAGTCAGGGGGTGTTTTGGGTGTGTCCCCCTTCCCCCCAAAATTTTATGAACAAAATATATATGGCTTTATTTATGGTTCAAACTATATACAAATTAGGGTAAACGTACAAATTATTATTATTATTATTATTATTATTAGCACCGCGTCTTACTACCCGTTCGGGTTATAAGCACTTACACTAATGTGTAATGGTAGGGTAATTGTGAGATTAAATGGAGGACCTACAGCTTAACGTGGAATCCGAACCACGGTGGAGGCCTGGCATTCCCCACATTCACAAGATGCCTTGTCAGAGGTGAAGGAAGGGTTTGGTAATCAGATAAATCTGTGCAGGGACCGAGGATTGAACCCCGGCCGCCAGCATAGAAGTCTGACACCTTACCCCTAGACCACCAGGTCACCTACAACGTACAAATTAAAGGGCTCTGTTGCAATAAAAAAACTTCAAATAGCTTCTAGAAGTGTTTAATATTTATAATATTTCCTTGTCTTCAGCAGTTAGGAGTTTATGTTACCAGTAAAAAATACTTTAGAGAGTTTCTAGAGCTGTTTAATTGCTATAATTTTTTCTAGGCTTCGCAAATGTTACCATAAAAAAAACCTTTAGAACGCTTCTAGAGATGTTTAATATTTATAATTTGGCCTAGCCTCCAGCTGTTAGGGGATTGAGTTGCCATAAAAAAACCTTCAGATAGCATCTAGAGGTGTTAAATCATTATATTTTTTCCTAGCCTTAGGCAGTTACGGGATTATGTTGCCTCCAGCATTTGGGGGATCTACCCATCCAAACCCCCCTTAAATTATTGGCTGGCTACGTCCTTTCTCAGTAGACAGAAACGCTTCCGACTCGACTAAGGTATCGGACGGGTAGAAAGATTATCCAGTAGTACTACTAATGTAGCACTGCACCAGGGGATGCTACTATGTAGGTACTAATCGTACATCTTCCCATGTCCCGATAGGAAGGGATGATGATAGTTAGTATGATGGTGTGGAACCAGTGTGAAAACTTGGACCTAACTAACCTAACCAAGGTGACCGTGGGAGTGATTCCCCTTTGGGGAAAATACCCAGGGTGCCAGCCGATAATCAAATCTAGTACCCTTATGTTGGTAGCCAGGTGCCCACCACGGGCCCGATTCTTTTTTTTTTGTTATTATTTATAACCACGCCTTACTACCCGTTTGGTTTATACGCTTAAGAACTAATTATGCTAGTGGGTTAGGAATCGGAAAGATTGAATTGAGAGGAATTGAACCCACATTTGCGTGGAAGGAGGGTAGAAAACCGATTAATACAACCACCCTAAGTTCACCTGACCGAGATTTGAACCTCGGATCTCCCCATTATCGGCAGTCTGGCTCAATACAAAACGAGTTCGTTAGCTAACCTCGCCACCGAGGTGGGGCCCAATTAATTGCTTGGTGATATTAGTTCACTCCCTCGTGTTTTCTTGTTGACCTAACGACTGGTCTGATAGCGCAAGTTGCTGCAAGCTCACTGAACTAGTGCGTGAAGATATCAGTTAGATAGATCAATGGAGGAGAACATTAACTTCACTAGAATTATTGCACACGCCATAAAGATATTCATTCACGTCAACAGCGACAGTATCATTAAAGATAACTTAAAGAATAATATTAGAAAGTATAATTTAATTTCTTTATAAAGCTGTTCACATCTCACGATGCAATATATACTATTTTAAAATAAACCATAGATTTTTATACAAATAGTATTTGTTACACTTTGGGTTATTATATGTCCAGGATATTCACATTGTAATTTTCACCATGTCTTACTATATTCCATTCACGGTAGGAATTACTCTCTGAAAGGTCTTTTTTTCCTACCAATAACCTACTATATAGTAGATTTATGGTAGGGAAAAAGGCCTTTCAGAAGTCAATTCCTACGGTGAATGGATTATACCTGGTCGGATTACACTAATACATTAGTTACGCTAGTAAGGTAGGGCTGAGGAAGGGATATATTGAAGAAATGTATCGAAATTTATTAAAGGCTGAGTGGGAAACTATAAAGTAAGAAAACCTGAAGGCTACCTGACCCAGATTCTGAAGCTACTATCACACGACACTTGCTTGTACTAGTAAGTATGCTAGTATGCTAGCTAGCGCCTAGATATCTGTATACTAGCTAGTAGCTAGTACTATAGAAACGGGGCCAGATTATGAACACGCTGCTAGTTTGGTACTAGGTTCTAGTGCAAATATTTACGAAAAGTCATAGATTAGTTCTGGGTGCAGCAGCTGCAGTAATTATTAACTACTAATAAAGATATTGAAAATTATGAAAAGAATACGGACAAAAGACTGATTGGAAAGACAAAATAATGGCTGCAGGATGCTAAATATGATACATTTGGAAGCTAGGTAAGATACATTAGTGGTGACACTAACGTTTGGTATCTCCCTAAATTTGTATTCATTTATTTACGATGTGGTCAGAGGCCCCTAAGCCCATGGGTGTCCAAGTACAGTATCCTTGATACACAAATCTTCTTTTTTAGGCCTACGCACACTTTATATTCTAAAAAATATACCCCAATGTTACCATGCCCATAAAGTTTATTTAGATTAAAATTGGGTCTTGAACACAGGCTTTCGTTTTTAGATGACAAGTGTTTAATTGAATATATTGTCATATTGTGGAAATTTGGTATTATATAAACAAGGATGCTTAGAATAATTTTCTGACAACAACAAAATCACATCTTATGACCATTTTGGCGCCATTTATACAATTTCTCTACACAACAGTTTCAGCGCGCATTGATTGGTCGAATTACACAGACTAGTGTCGGAACTAGTAGGAAAATAGCGCGTGTTCTATCCTCACAGCCAGTACCAAGTGACAGAACCAGTATACTTTTTCTGATTCACATGATTCTAGATGATGACGTGCTAACCAGTGCTGTATTTCTAGTACGAGCTAGTGTCTTGTGATACGGGTATAGCCCTGACCTTACAGGCAATCCAGCATAGCACAAGAATGATGTGTTTTATCATACGATCACCGATGCGGGATATCCTCATTTAATTTATCTATTGGATTAAGGACGAGGAATGAAAAGTCTAGAGGAAATATATCTCTGTTTGCACGGAGAGTGAGTGGTAAAAATATCTTAAGTACAACCAAACCTGATTTCTAGCTATGGCCTCCATGTCCCTTGCAAACCACACAAACGAGCTTGAAGTCTTTTCCGTCTGTTTACAGAAGATAATTAAAAAAACTTAACTTATATATTGAGTGCGATTACACTAACCCACATTTTGAAAATAATTTACTGATCTTGTCTTCGAGTACCGTAGGTTGTTTTTGGTTTGTTTTTAAGTGCTGATTTTTTTTAAAAAATACCAGTTTTTCCTTATCACGTTAAGTTTTTTTTAATAAATCATGAAATAAAATTTGAGTTTTCACACATTTGTATTAACTTTGACATAATTTGTTCATTTAAATTATAAAAAATTCTGATTTTACCATACATTTTTATTTACATACGTATTTAAAACCCCCATTAAAAACTAATTTATGATTGGCTTGATTTCCTTTTACTATATTTTCTTGCATATCCTTCTTCCTTTCTTTTCTTCTTCAGAGTCCAGCAATAGTTATCATTTCATCCACCCTGATATCTCACCGCCATTTCTTTAATAGCCTGGGGAGACCTCTGCCCTGGTTCCTCGCTAGTTCTTCCTAGATTTTCAGGAAATAAAATATGGGGGAATGTAAGAATGCACCTTGACACTAATATTGCAGACAAGCTTCTTGTAGTTTGCCATCGTGCTATCAAATATAGTTACGTATTACGGATCCTTGTTGTTCCCTTGGAAGGCCTCAAAAACAGACCTGAAGCTAATCCATTCCTCTTGTTCTATTATACTCATTGTCACCTCAAAATCTCCGGCCCTCTTCAGTTTGCAAATTTGAGGCCCAACAAAATAACCTTTCTTTAACTTATAATTCCTTCACCTCTGACAAGACATCTTGTGAATGTGGGGAATGCCAGGCCTATATCGTGGTTCGGATCCCACGTTAAACTGTAGGTCCTCCATTTCATCTCACAATCACCCTACCATTACACATTAGCGTAAGTTAGTGCGTATAACCCGAACGGGTAGTAAGACGCGGTGCTAATAATAATAATAATAATAATAATAATAATAATAATAATTTAACTTCTAATGGCTGAACAATGGAAGCTTAGTACAAATAAATTTGAAGTATGGACAATTTTAAGATAAAACTTTCAAAAATTGTTTCATCAAACCCCCTTTGTTGTGCAAAGGTCAATGTAGGACTGTATTGTGGTCTACCAGTGGTTCTTGAACTATGTTCTTGGATTCAGGCAGCAAACCAACCATCATTGGCCAGCTCTTGACAACCCAGTGCTTAATCTGTGATAGATTATCCCAGTCACACACACACAAAATACATTTTGTTGTAGCCAGATTGCTGTTCAAGAAGAATAACTATCCATTTAAAGTCACAACAGACCAATCAACCATGCTCTTCATACTTAAAATTGTCAACAATTTCTTTAAGTTCTCGTATATTTCCTTTGAATGTACAGAATGAGCTACTGGAATTAGCCCATATTTATTGACACTGTGGAGCAACACATCTTTGAGGCTCCTACACGATGAGTCGATAAAAAAAAAGTCTCCACTATTAAGGATTATTGCTTATTTCAAATTAGTTTATCAAGTAATCTGCAAAGTATCTGCAAACAACCATAGAAGTGTTTTCAGAAAAAAAAAAGTTAAAATAATTCTTGTTCTCTTTTTCTGTACTAAAAGAAAAATGTTCTATATTCTAGAAAAAAATGTTGACTTCAGTTTAGAAACAAGAATTTTTGCCGATTCCTTAGTTAAATTTAAACATCTTACCAGATCATTGCTCTCATGTTGTGAAAATAGTTGAGGACTGAATTCAATATTTCTAAGCGTGAAGACTTCAATTTAATCTTAATAAGTGTCACTTACGGTAATCTCCACTTCTACCATTTCCGATACAAGTGG
>CABFOW010004719.1:17739-29461 GCA_902141385.1 Timema californicum | reverse complement strand
GTGGAGAGCCTCAAGTAAATTTCAACTGTGGGTCCTTGGGGGACCCCCCCCTTCCACACTGTGCGGAAAAGGGGGGGGGGGGGGGGGCTGCGATAGGCAGGTGATCTCCATGTGTGACTGGTCTATAGCCATGTGGAATATTGAGATACACAGATCCCTTCTTACTCTTTGCTCTGTGTCCCTTTACATTAACTAGACAAATTCTGGTCCTCGTAGTGATTGGTAGGCTCACGTAGAACCATTGGCATTGTTAGTGTCATGATATCTCTTTCTACTCTTTTTTTCACAATTTAATGCTTCAACACAGGCTCTAGAAACGTTATGTGGTACCCGTTGTTTATATTGTTCACCTGGTTTCACTCTAAAGTAAACATAATACATAGTTTCTTCAAATTCTGTAATATCTTGTCTTTGCTTGAGGACTACATATCTGCCACAAATATAACAGGATACGTTTGGATTGTTTGAACACTTACGTGAATATATTTTACTCACTTTCTAGCACAAGTTTGACATAATAACCTCCGAAATAAACTGATCTCACATTGTTAAAACTGTTGAAAGAAGCTGCTCTAAAGGTCAAGAAAAAAATTACTCAAGGCATTGTTGCCACTACGTGAGGATTTAGATTACAAATTAACCCAAGATTTAGTCGTAGCTTAATATATACTTTAATACATTATTATTATTATTATTATTATCACCGCGTCTTACTACCCGTTCGGGTTATACGCACTTACGCTAATGTGTAATGGTAGGGTGATTGTGAGATGAAATTGAGGACCTACAGTTTAACGTGGGATCCGAACCACGGTGGAGACCTGGCATTCCTCACATTCACAAGATGTCTTGTCAGAGGTGAAGGAAGGGTTTGGTAATCAGATAAATCTGTGCCGGTACCGGGGATTTAATACAAATCCTGACACCAATTTAATTGATTGGTGAAAATAATGTACGTTATAGAAAGTAGAGGATGGTATTTCTGAAGTAAGCGTAAATTTGAGTTAAATATACCAATTAGTTAATTTGTTTATCCTATGGTCAATTTTACTGAGAGGGACCGTATATGTCGCGTTATGTGTATAATATTAGCTGCTATGGTGACACAGAGGACTGCCCAGGGTAAACCATAGGAGGTTGTCTGCACGTACCCGCGAGGAGATGACGTGAGGATGGTTAGTATGATGAATGTGGAGCAGCGGTGAGTCTAAACTTTACTTAAGACTAATTAATCAAACCCTGGTGATTGTTGGGATCATTCTTCTAAAGGGAAAAAATACCAAAGGTACCAGCCGGAAATCGAACCAAGAACTCCTTGGTTCGTTAGCCAGGTGCTCTGACCACGACACAATCAGGCTGGCTGCCATTACTTTACAAATATAGAGTAATATGAAGACCAGTGTTATCAATTTTTTAATTGTAACTTATGTCAACACACATATTTTATAGACAAAAAATTTGCAAATTCACTTTTAAGATTTATCCTGACTATAAAACTATTTTTATATTATTAATTTAGATAAATACTATTTATATATAAGTTTTAATTATGTCCATATGACCAACATTTCCAAACCAATACCAAATGACTTTGAAGGTCATTTGAAGTTTAAAATTAAACTTGTATCTTACTCGAGTAAAAAAAAGAAAAGTGAATATAAGGTATATTGTTGTATTTTATCAATAGCTCAAAGAGTTTTTAATATATAAAAAATTTAGTAACAAAACTTTTACAAAAACAGAATATAATTAAAATATAACATTTCTGAATAACTAAAATAAACTTTCTCTAATTTTCCAAGCAAATGAGATTAAACTAGTACTTTTGCACATCTTTGTATCTTACTTTATAAAATGTCCCAACTTTAAATAGCTAAGCTAATACACAAAATGATACAATAAATTTACTGAAAACTCTTTGAACTTTTACAACTTGCTTATAAACACGAAAAAAGATTATAAAGACGTCTCATAATTCTATCTCCGGCCTGAATGCAGCTCGTGGTGCCATTGTGGTGGAGTGGATGAAAACCATTGATAACGAACGCGTGGCCATCAACACGAAGAGAATAAATAAAAGTCGTAACTTGGCAAGTTATTGCCAGTGCTCGACTTGAAAATTCCCNCCTAGAAACTCTTTTTCCATGAACAGACATGCCTCAATGTGGCTGAAGCTGCCCTTCTGTTATTTACATTCACACACGAAAAGGTTGTTTCGCAACCACTAAGAAGACAGTCTGTTTGTGAACGAACGTTATGTCTCAGACGAAGATTGACTAGACAGGTTGTGTGTGGGGCTTGCCTTATCAAATAGTCCAATCAAAATATAGCAATGTTCTTTTGTTTTATGAGGAGATGACTGGCAGCACTTAGGGGCTTACGGGTTTAATTGTTTGTAATATTTCTCCATATAGAAGAAAAAAAAATAGTTTCATGTCTTAAGTCAAACGAGATCATATTTTATTTTATTCTAGTGTAGCTATTTTTTATCCCCACCATAACAGTTATATACTATATTTTACCATAAAATTTTAATATTTGAAAACCTTATCATTTAAAAATGTTATTTCTATTATTATTTGAGTTATTTTACATGTATTTTCTGGACCAACTGAGTATATAAGCGAACGAGAACTTCTAAGAGTGAGCGCGAAAGGACTTACTAATTTGTCCCAGAAAGGTATTGTCACAAAACTTCCAGGGTTATTTTACATACCGCAATAGACATGGGACCGATGGATTTACTTCCCTTCCGAAGGAGGTTGTACAATTGATTTATAGCGCCCAAGAAAAAACTCGTTGACCTAAGCTAGTTTTGAATTTAAAAAACTCGGGTACATTTAATTAGTCTCTTTAATTTTTTTAAAATTTGAGGATACATTTGACTATCCATTATTTCCATAGTAAGGTACGAGTAAACTTATAATTTATAATTGTGTTTTACTTGATTGCCAGTGACAGGGAGGCTAGGGTTCAGATCTCCTTAGGGTGTTTATGACTTACTTTTCTAATCCTATATTCATGCTAGGCCAACTTATTCGTGATGACCCAATAAATAGCACCTGTTTTAAAACCTAATAATAAATCAAATTATTTACTATACAATAACCTGCCTCGGTGGCGTAGTTGGCTAACACGCTAGTCGTGTTAAGCTCGACAGCTGAGCATGGAGAGATCGAGGTTCGAATCTCGGTTGAGTGAACTGTTTTATTTTTTCTAAATGGTTTTCCACTCTCCCTCCACACAAATGCGGGTTCACTTCCTCTAATTCAACCTTCTTAATTCCTAATCCATTAGCGTAATTAGTACATAGAGCGTATAAACCGAATGGGTAGTAAGACGTGGTGCTAAATAATAATAAAATAATAATACTATACAGTAAAATGAACATAACTTTATTTCATAAAATAAAACATAAGTAAGATATTGAATAAATTATTTTCTACATATCCACTAGTTATGTTTTGAAACTATATTTAATGATCATAATATATTTTCATTCAATTGAAACTAATTATCAAACATAATTGTTTGACTCTCAAGAATATTTTTTAATCTCATAAAATACCTCTAATTGTATGATTTAACATATATGTCTCGCAAAAACCTCTAATTGTAGGCCTAAACATTTACTTTGGTACAATCATTTCAATAGTTTAAAAAAATAATTTTTATTTCATATTTTCTACAAAAATTAAACTTATTAAAGTAATTTTGTAAATTATTTCTTACTACTATTTTAAAGTACATATTAAATTTAATGTCAATTAGATTTGAATAGAATATAAATATTAATTTTAAATGAATATCTGAAATTAAAAAAATAGTGTAAGTTTTTGACACATGAAAATTCATTATTTCTCTCACTCTAATGCTTAAAAAAACTATTTCAAATTTAAATTTCGAATAAATTTCTGGTGTACTTGTTTGGTGGACACGTAAAGTTGAAGAAACATTCCTAAATTAATAAAAAATATGCTAGAGAATTCCTAAGAATATATTTGAGTCTGGATTATAATATTAATTCTCTCTTATTAGGTTGGCTATCAGTGACTTACAATACCTAATGCTACAGAATAAAACCTATAAACTTCACTAAGACCAACCATAAAGTTTATCTAAAAACATAATACACTCAAACATAATCACGCTATTCCCCTACGGGATAGGTAAGAAGCCGCGCATATAACTTAAAAAACAACTCCATACTTAATCCATCCTCAATATTATTATTATTATTATTAGCACCGCGTCTTACTACCCTTTCGGGTTATACGCACCATCCTCAATAACTTTCTCTACACTTCCCTATACTTGCATACTTCCTTCACTTCAACAACATTCCTACACACAGTCATACATGCTCTTTTATTCTTAAAACAACTAAAGTTTATCTTTTCCACACAAAGATTTACAACATTTAACCAGTAGCCTATGTAACATTCGCATCTCATTAATCATTATAACATTCAGCCAAATATGTCAAATTTAACGTGATAGCATGTGTCTATAGGATGCTGTCAAGAATATTGCTACCATATATCCAAAGAATTTATAAATAGTCATCGTTTAAAACATTTTATAATATTATTATTATATATAAAAAGATAGAATATTTCCAAAGGGAAAGATACAGATCAAATGAATCTACTTAAATATGCAAATAGTTTTAGTGACTATTGTAATAATTTTCAGACATTCTTCTTCACAGAGAGTCCTTGTAGCGCTGCGTGTTAGAATATTCTAAATTAGTATGTAGGAGACTATTTTCATGCAAGTGATTTAAACCACTTTCATGCTTGTAACTAGTGTTATCCTTGTTTCGACCTGGTACTAGAGTGGCAAGACTTGGTAGCGCCCTACTATTTGGAGTTAGACTTCTTGCTATAATGTACTGTGAGGCACAAAGACTATCCAGCAGGCGTTACCTTGGCTTGCTGTACATTTTCCCTGAAATAATTGTGTAGTGGTGTTTTTACGGGTAGCAGTAGGTATTTCTAGTCAAAAACCCCCAAAATAATTATACCAATAACATTTAGGAGTTATTCACTAATACATATTTCAATAACGAACCAGAAATGAGTAAACTTTTATTTTAGGCAGTTAATTTGTATCATTTTAATTGTTTAATTCTTCCAGTTTTCCACACATATACTTAATTAACACACTTAAACCTTCATCCCAATGAAACCTACATTTAACCCCTGCTTCCAATAGTTATAATTTCAAAAATTGAAATGTTATTGTTTTATTATTTAGAAAAACATAGTGTGTCGTATTTTTTTATTTCTAAAGTTTTAGTAATATAAATACAAACATTGCTTGAGAAAAACCCAGATGCCCCAAGTTGTGGTGGGATTTAATAAATACTAGTAGGAAATAACTACTCTATTACACTTATATAAGCAGAGGAATGTAGTTAGTTGTAATCTTTATTCAATCGTTTATTAAAAAAATAAACTTTTAACTTGGCTTAGAGCTATGTGACTTGCTAGCAACAGCATTTATATACAGGAATAAATATATTTTTATAGTTATATGGAGATCTATCGTTAAGCAGCTTAACAAACGTTATTTATCGTTAAGATTAAATATTTTAAAATCCTGGATGAATACTTAACAAAGAAAAGTATTATACATAATATATTACATATATATCCTATATAATATGTATATTACTGTAAACGTATATATTATATTTAAATATATTTATATATTACTGTAAATGTTTTAAGACCAGTAAATCTTAGAATTTACTGATAGATCCTAACACTACAAATCTTGGGAGGTTAAAATTAAACATATCTTATAAAATATCTAAATGTTCAGCTTTTACCTTGGATCATTGTTAGATCTTATCATTTACTGACATGTCTTCGTAAAATTTATCATAAGTATTATTTTAATTAGCTAACTGTACTATTTAAGTTATCTATTTTGCTACCAAACATTTTAATTCAAGTAGGATAGATTATGTTAGGTTAGGATAGGTTAGGATAGGTTAACTTATTGGTTTCCCCTTGAGAGGTTGTCATAACTAGAAAAAGTGATCCACTCTACCACCAAACTCTATTCTACATATTTTATATGTTCCTGAGTCACACTCTTTGTGTGTTGCAATGGTTCACGACCATTAACCTTTCCTAACCTTATCTAGCCTATTGGATTTAAAATTATTAGTGGTAAAACAAAAATAGCCATCTAAAACGATACATTTAATTAATATAATATTTATGATTACTTTTACTAAGACATGTTGGTAAATTTACTTTTGTGAGCTGATAAAATCTCAAAATGTAAACTTTTATAATATATTTTGGAATTTTACGACCTGATATTGGTAATGTTAATATTTACCGGTAAGTCCTAAGATTTAATAGTCTTTGAACTTTACAGGAATATATGTATATATAATATATACTCGTATGTGTGTGGTTGTGGGTGACGTTTAATAACAATTATTTTTAAATTAAAGTGCTTTTGAAACATCTCATATGTATGAATATATAAATATATGCATATAAGTATTAGCATGATAAACTTTCAATGTAGCATGGTGTGTTTTCGCAACGTTGGCTAAGCGTGTTGTTTCAATTTGAATTGTAGTAGATATATAGTATGATTTTGGTAGGAAGAACAGTAGAAGTTAGTTACTAAAGTTACTAAAACAATGTTAATATATTCATACATAAAGTCATGTCATCTGAAGATGTTGCTTTTGATAAATATTATCAATACCTATAAAATAACACAAATAATATAAGAAAATATTATCAATGTTGACCTCAAATAAATATGTTTTGATTTTTTCTACTGTTCTTCCAACCAAAATCAGGGTATAGACTAAGGCCCCAATATACTAGGTTATTTGTATTAGCAAGATATGGACCGTGTCAACCTGTAAAATAACTCAAAGATGGGAATATTTTGCATCATTTTATAAAAAACAATAAATGTGGCCATTTAACTAAACCGCCAAAACTATTTAAATAATACGTGCTAGCTGTAATGTTGCCAGAAGCAATTGACAATAAGCCTGCATACCTCTTTTTTTTATCATCTTATCTTCTTATCTTGTTTGGTCTAATCCATAACAAAGGCTCTAAAGGGGAGGTAAGTCTTTGATTCTTTGAACTATCAGATTTTTTCTCATCAAATATAATATATATTTATAATTTCTATGAATAATTTGATGCTGACGAAACTATATCTGGTACTTGAAATTAAAACTAAATTGCTTTTTACTGATTTCCTGCTTGCAAAATATATTGACATATTTTTACCTTCACATGACCTCTATAAAAGAGAAAGTATTTTAACCGTTTAAAAAATTGAATCCCAGATTTTGATTAATTTACTAAAACAATGTTAATATATTCATACATAAAGTCATGTCATCTGAAGATGTTGCTTTTGATAAATATTATCAATACCTATAAAATAACACAAATAATATAAGAAAATATTATCAATGTTGACCTCAAATAAATATGTTTTGATTTTTTCTACTGTTCTTCCAACCAAAATCAGGGTATAGACTAAGGCCCCAATATACTAGGTTATTTGTATTAGCAAGATATGGACCGTGTCAACCTGTAAAATAACTCAAAGATGGGAATATTTTGCATCATTTTATAAAAAACAATAAATGTGGCCATTTAACTAAACCGCCAAAACTATTTAAATAATACGTGCTAGCTGTAATGTTGCCAGAAGCAATTGACAATAAGCCTGCATACCTCTTTTTTTTATCATCTTATCTTCTTATCTTGTTTGGTCTAATCCATAACAAAGGCTCTAAAGGGGAGGTAAGTCTTTGATTCTTTGAACTATCAGATTTTTTCTCATCAAATATAATATATATTTATAATTTCTATGAATAATTTGATGCTGACGAAACTATATCTGGTACTTGAAATTAAAACTAAATTGCTTTTTACTGATTTCCTGCTTGCAAAATATATTGACATATTTTTACCTTCACATGACCTCTATAAAAGAGAAAGTATTTTAACCGTTTAAAAAATTGAATCCCAGATTTTGATTAATTTCAACGTTTCATTCACCCTGAACTTTTAAAGAGATTTTCACAAAGCCATTTTACCAATCGGGCAAACATTTGTATTTAGAGTGTTAATAATGCTCCACAGAGGTGCTTAGTAAATTATAGAACCATATTTTTATATGCACAGCTTAACATCACAAACAAAATGGCTTACCTATTTTTTCCGAAAAAATTACCTACTTAGGGATATATCTACAATTTTGATCATAATTCCAAAACTTTCTACGAGGTAAATTATTATTGAAAATGTGTAGATTTATTCAAAATAAAACGAATACATGATTTTTTATAAAAAATACATTTTTTCTGAGCTATAGTAAAATGTATTTTTTTAACTTAAAAAGGAGGAGTTGAAAACTTAGAGTATTTTTATCTTTATTAATAAAATGAGGAGTTTGTTTGACATGAGCATAGCGCGATATCTACCGCACACATAGGTCTGAGATTTTTGAAACTAGTAGCATCTCGAAGAAAAACTAATTAAAAAGCTAAAAATTGATGTTATAGCTGCAAGATAGATTTAGTATTACATTTAGTACAGTTGTGCAATGCGCGTTATGATATACATTGTGCACATTCATGTACCTTTGGAAGGTGGAATTGTGAAATTTGGATTATATTTACATTTTATTCTATTTAACCACTAAACCCATTTAAATCCTTTCACCATTTTTCCCTTTTAATTTTTCTCTTAATATTTTTTAACCTTCTTTACTTACTTTTGCCTTTTTATACTTTAAGATTTTAATCGTTTTTTTTTCCTTTTAATCCTTTTAATCTATTTTACACTATTTAAACTTTTTACTAACCCTATTTACCCATTTAAAAAATTAGATTAGATTTAATTTTTACTCTTTTTTTACACTTGTATGTCTTTTTTTTGTACTTTTACACCTTTTTTACAATTAAATATTTCTCACCCTCTTTGTTAGCCACGTGGTCTAATACGCTACTCTTGCAGTTGACTGGACTGCCCAGGACCAGGAGATTGAGGTTCGGATCTCGGTCGGGTGTATTGGGGCGGTTTTTCTAAAATACATTTCCTCTCTCCCTCCAAGAAAATGCGGGTACATTTCATCTGAATATAGCCTCCAGAAGGAGTAGAAATAAATAAATCTGTTAAGATGTGTAAAAAGTAACAAAAAGGATAAAAATAAATATAAAAGTGTTATTGGGGTACAAAACGTGTACTCGGTTAAAAGGTTATAAATAGTAAACGGAGTAGAAAAGTCAATACGTGTAAAATAGGTTAAAAGGATAGAAAGGGTCAATGTGGTGGCGTATGGGGTAAAAGGTTAAATGGGATAGATGCGGTAAATAAAAAAGATAATATAATTTCAATTGGATTTATATTCCACAACTTTAACCATTTTGGTCCCTTTTTGTACTTTTTACGCCTTTTAACTTTTTTAACTAAAATAGTACCATATTAGTTATTTTTTACATTTCAATCAATTTTTCACTATTTACCCATTTGGAATAAAATTTCTGCCCTTTTTTTAGAAAACAATATTTGGTAAGATTTAATTTTTAATTGAGATTTTTAATCTTCTTGCACTTTTAATTTATTTTTAACCCTTCTACTATTACATATTTATCCCAGGCAATGCCGGGTAATTCAATTATCATTGCATTCCATACAATATAAACATAATTTAAACTATAAACTACAAAATGGTGGCCATTAAATCAAGACGGGATCTCAAAATGTTACCTAACTAATAGAAAGTATAAACTAATTAATTCGATAAAAAAAATCAAATTTGTATAGGAGAATAAGAACCCTATAGAGGAAAGCACATAGAAACCAAAAATTATTGAAAAGGAGGTGAGTTAGTCTAGTCAAAACATAGTTACAAATTGAAAGTAAAACTATCGCCAGTGACAAAACAAAAATTAAAATTAACATATTCTCCTGACCATGACCATGATGTTTATGAAACAATGTAGAATCTTTTTGTTTTACATTTATAATGATTGGTAAGTGGAGGTGGAAAGAGGAGCTTAGGAAGAAGGAGGATTCAAATACTAGATGACTTGAAGGAAAGAAGGAAATTCTGGGAGCTGAAGGAAGCAGAACAGGACAGGACGCATTGGCGGTCAAAGTTCACTGACAAAAGGAATTGACCCATCATAAGATAGAACTACTACTACTACTACTACTACTACTACTACTAATAATAATAATAATAATAGCAATGATAACTAACGAGTTAAAGTTAAAATTCTCCATTTTTAGGGAAACTCGCTAGAAAATCTCAGTGGTCCACCATACAATTTATTTGTAATTAGTATAGTTGCGTATTATTTAAACGGGTAAAAGATTAACTAAACATATAAAATATAGTCATTGTTTTACCTAGCTATCTCACATAGCCTTTATTGTTCATTGATAGTAGTATTAGTGTTTGAAGCCTAGTAGATAGATTATAAAATATTCCACGAATGTGATTCTCATTAGTATTCTTCCGATATATATAAGCCAATAAGAGTTAATTTTCTCTTAATTACCTTCCTCATCTACCTACCATTATTATTATTATTATTATTATTATTATTAACACCTCGTCTTACTACCCGTTCAGGCTCTACGCTCTACGCTAATGAAATGGTAGGGTGATTGTGAGATGAAATGTAGGGCCTAAAGTTTAACGTGGGATCCGAACCACTGTGTAGGCCTGGCATTCCTCACATTCACAAGTTGGGTTTAATACACGTATTGTCAGGGGTGAAGGAAGAGTTTTGGTAATCAGATAAATATGTGCCAAGACCTAGGATTGAACCCCGGCCCCCAGCAAAGAAGTCTGACACCTTACCCCTAGACCGCCAGGTCACCAAATATCTTTATATGAACTATAGTTCTTGCGTTACACGAACTGATTTTAAAAATATACCAACAATTTCTGGATTAAAAAAAAATATTCTAGCTCTATTCTAATGATGAGAATCAGAAGTATTAAATTAAGTTAAAATATTGATATTTCCGCCATTTTATCTGTAACAAAACTCACGTAGGTGAGCACGTGGTATTAATAAAAGGATCATTTAATCTTGTTAAATTATCTTGAGAATGTCGGGGCTTGAATCCCGGCTGCACGTGGTCTCCCTAAATGGTTTCCTATTCTCCCGCCACGCAAGTACAGCCACATTTTCCCTCCCACAGTTCTACCACACTAACTTAATTAATACATAAGTGCGTAATATATATTCGTATATTGTGCGTATGCCCTGAAAGAATAATGAGACTCGTCTAAAAAATAAAAGGACGGATGTGAAATTGAAGGTCTATGTTTGATGTGATACCTAACGAGTACACACACGTTAAAGAACACGTGATTGTTAGCATATTAGATTTAAGGTGATTGAAGATATATTTTTAATTTCGTAAAAGTTCTCAAAATATTGATACTATTATATTTATATTGATTTTATAACAACATTTAATAATTAATATTAAGTAGATTGTATTTGTTAAATAAAAATAAATAATCGAGAAAGCTTAAGATTGGTTCAAGCTTAGTATATCTTATATATCATATAGATGTCACGTTTTAATTGTTTTTACTTTTCAGCTATATTACGGGTAGATAAAGTATTGTGATCGTCAACAAAATCTAACTCAATATTTTGATGAATATTGACGTTACATGACCCCCC
>CABFOW010004719.1:0-17711 GCA_902141385.1 Timema californicum | reverse complement strand
CCCCCGCCCTCCCCCGAATTCAAAAAAGTTGATTTTGACTATCCTTTTGTCTGTCTGTCTGTCTGTACCTCTAATTAGAGCCTAAACTATTTTAACGATCGGGCTAAAAGTTGGTATCTAAGGTTTTCATAGGGTTGCCCCGAGAGGTTTTTGGAATTAAATATCTAACCATAAAATTGAGGCTAGTTTACTGAAGGGCAAAAAAGAGAAAAAGTCGATTTTATCAAAATCGGCTCTAAGGATTTTGATTAAATTTCATTTCTAAACATTTTTAAATATTCCAGACAAAATGGCTTCTCTCAATATTTCGGCCAAATGACATTAAGGGTTCCGGTCTGATGCGTAAATTATCTTTTTTTTAATATCTCCTAAACTTTTTGAGATATGAGATTAAGACTAGAACAGACACAACATCCAGTCCTCAGCCGTCAATGTATCGATGTAAAAGGGAAAGCCCATATCTCACAAATAGTAAACTTTTCGGCAATACTGGGAATCGAAATCGGGACCCTTAGCTTAGTAGACAGACATGTTACCAACTGAACTAAGAGGTCGGATTTTCTGTAGATTAGTAATTAAACATTAATTTGTTAATAATTATTACAAATAACCTAAAATCCGAATCAATGCGCATGCAGGCTAAGTAGTTAACCTTTTCTATCCTAATTATCAGATGAAGGAGAGGTATTGGTTCAAATCCCACCCATGTACATTGATAATAATATTTATTAAATAGTTTCCCATAACCTCTCCAACCAAATGTGGGTGCATTTATTATAAACTATAGTTTCTTTATCTATAGCCCATGAGTGTAATCAAACAATTCTAGAGCATATGAGTAGTACGATGTTATTCAAAAATCCTACGAGACCCTAACTAAAGTGTGCCAATAAAATATAGAACATAACTGTATTTATAACTAGTTCTTAAATCTTTTCTTCAAGAAATACTCACAAAATGTTTCGCAATTAACGTAATAAATACATGAAACTCGTAGAATTACACAGTGCCATCAGGGGTAATCACGCGATTTATTGCGTGGTTACTCCTGGAAACGCTTTACTATGCTTTTAAAATATCTTCATTTTATTGCCTTTGACCTAGTTTAGAATATATTTAAAATAATTTAATCAAAATTGTAAAATTCCTGCTTCGAGACCATGGGTAACTAATATTGAAAATTCAGCCTTTTGCCTGTGGTAGTTATCCTGCAATACTCACGACAAACAAACAAACAAAAAAACTCTTTTTTTTATTAATATAGATAGTACATAGAATATGAATTATTTATCCATATCAACAATAGAAGCACAACCATTGTTTTCAACTGCAACAATGTAAATGAACAAAGTGTCACAGTAACAATGTCTGCTCTCAGTCATAGAGAACTATAAATACGGAGCCAGATAATGTCGAGTCCCGTGTTTTCAACAGTTTGTAATTGTACGTCCCTTCATTAACACGATGGAGTCTGATGTCAGAGTCAATCACTCGCCCATACAAACGGAGCCTGACGGACGAAAACAATTTTCATGACCCCCCGAATCCAAAAAAGTTGATTTTGACTATCCGTTTGTCTGTCTGTACCTCCAACTAGAGCCTAAACTATTTTACCAATCGGGCTAAAACTTGGTATCTTTCATAGGTTTGCTCCGAGGGGTTTTTGGATTTAGATATCTAACCCTAAAATTGAGGCTAGTTTACTGAAGGGCAAAAAGAGAAAAAGTCGATTCTATTAAAATCGGCTCTAAGGATTTTGATTAAATTTCATTTCTAAACATTTTTAAATATTCCAAACAAAATGGCTTCTCTCAATATTTTGGCCAAATGACATTAAGGGTTCCTGTCTGATGCGTAAATTATCTTTTTTTATATTTCCTAAATATTTTGAGATATGAGATTAAGACTAGAACAGACACAACATCCAGTCCTCAGCCGTCAATGTATCAATGTGAAAGGGAAACCCCATATAGCACCAATGGTAAACTTTTCGGCAATGCTTGGAATCGAAATCGGGACCCTTAGCTTAGTAGACAGACCAGTTACCAACTGAACTAAAAGGTCAGATTTTCTTTAGATTAGTTATTAAACATTAATTTGATAATAGTTATAACAAATAACCTGAAATCCGAATCAATGCGCACGTGGGCTAAGAAGTTAACCTTTTCTATCCTAATTATCAGATGAAGGAGAGGTATCGGTTCAAATCCCACCCATGTACATTGATAATAATATTTATTAAATAGTTTCCCATAACCCCTCCAACCAAATGTGGGTGCATTTATTATAAACTATAGTTTCTTCATCTATAGCCCATGAGTGTAGTCAAATAATTTTAGAGCGGATGAGTAGTACGATGTTATTCAAAAATCCTACGAGACTCTAACTAAAGTGTGCCAATAAAGTATAGAACATAACTGTATTTATAACTATATTTTAAATCTTTTCTTCAAGAACTACTCACAAAATGTTTCACAATTAACGTAATAAATGCATGAAACTCGTAGAATTACACTGTGTCATCAGGGGGTAAACACGTGATTTATTGCGTGGTTACTCCAGGAAACGCTTTGCTATGCTTTTAAAATATCTTAATTTTATTGCTTTTGACCTAGTTTAGAATATATTTAAAATAATTTAATCAAAATTGTAAAATTCCTGCTTCGAGCACATGGGAAACTAATATTGAAAATTCAGCCTTTTGTCTGTGGTAGATATCCTGCAATGCTCACGACAAACAAACAAACTCGCTTTTTATTAATATAGATATAGTACCTTGAATATGAATAATCTATCCGTACCAACAATAGAACCACAGCCATTGTTTTCAACTGTAACAATTTAAATGAACAAAGTGACACAGTAAAAATGTCTGCTCTCCGTCATAGAGAACTATAAATACGGAACCAGATAATGTCGAGTCCCATGTTTTCAACAGTTTGTAATTGTATTGTCCCTTCATTAACACGATGGAGTCTGATGTCAGAGTCAATCACTCGCCCATACAAACGGAGCCTGACGGACGAAAACAATTTTTCCAGAGTTAACCCTCCCCCTTCCTCCGTCTCTCCACATCAACCGGTTATTTCGCCACACGTCAAAAGTTCCCCCGGTGGTATCACGAGTGGTTCAGGGGGAAGAGTGGGATACAACTCATAAAGAGAGAGAGAGAGAAGCTTGTTTCCGGCGGTCCCGGTTTCCAGAGTTACATTAATCCGGGCCACCCCTCGCGTCCCAAACTAAACCGGAAGCTGTGTCATGGGTGATTGTGGGTAAAGAGGTGATGGAATGAAATGGGAGGTAATGGTTAGTGTTACATGTGAAGGTGTCTATTACAGGAATACTACGACGCGTGGGTTGAATCTACCCCCCCTCCCCCTCCTCATCCTTGCCTCTCAGTAGATATAGAGGGGCTGTCACACAGATATTCTCGCTCTGGATTGGGAAGTGTTACGCTCGATCTAGTGTAGATCTATTTCATATCTCGGGATCAGAGGCTCCTATCTACAATTTAAGTTCACTATTTGATTTTCCACCCTCTCTCCAGGTATACTATTACTGTAAACACCCCACCCTAATACACCTTTAACCTTTAAATTTGAGGGAAGCGATGTAAGGGGGAACAAAAACTACCGTATTTTGTAATCTTGTGGGATGCCGTCCAAAGGGATTACCTCGCTCAGGATATGTCGGTAGTCATGATCACTGACTTAGGGACCACCAGGTGTTATAGGACCTATAGGAGTGGAAGATAGAACAGGTGTCATAGGACCTATAGGAGTGGAGGATAGAACAGGTGTTATAGGACCTATAGGAGTGGAAGATAGAACAGGTGTTATAGGACCTATAGGAGTGGAGGATAGAACAGTTGTCATAGGACCTATAGGAGTGGAAGATAGAACAGGTGTTATAGGACCTATAGGAGTGGAAGGTAGAACAGGTGTTATAGGACCTATAGGAGTGGAAGGTAGAACAGGTGTTATAGGACCTATAGGAGGGGAAGATAGAACAGTTGTTATAGGACCTATAGGAGTGGAAGATAGAACAGGTGTTATAGGACCTATAGGAGTGGAAGATAGAACAGGTGTTATAGGACCTATAGGAGTGGAAGGTAGAACAGGTGTCATAGGATCTATAGGAGTGGAAGATAGAACAGGTGTCATAGGACCTATAGGAGTGGAAGATAGAACAGGTGTTATAGGACCTATAGGAGTGGAGGATAGAACAGGTGTCATAGGACCTATAGGAGTGGAAAATAGAACAGGTGTTAGAGGACCTATAGGAGTGGAAGATATAACAGGTGTTAGATGACCTATAGAAGTGGAAGATAGAGCAGGTGTTATAGGACCTATAGGAGTGGAAGATATAACAGGTGTTATAGGACCTATAGGAGTGGAGGATATAACAGGTGTTATAGGACCTATAGGAGTGGAGGATAGAACAGGTGTTATAGGACCTATAGAAGTGGAAGATAGAACAGGTGCTATAGGACCTATAGGAGTGGAAGATATAACAGGTGTTATAGGACCTATAGGAGTGGAGGATAGAACAGGTGTTATAGGACCTATAGGAGTGGAAGATATAACAGTTGTTATAGGACCTATAGGAGTGGAAGATAGAACAGTTGTTATAGGACCTATAGGAGTGGTATATAGAACAGGTACTCATACTACCAGTGACTAGTAAATTAGATAAATACCCAGACCTCTGTGAAATCCAATATTTTTTATATTATGGCAGTGCAATTAATAACATAGATAGTTAGTCGTAATTGAAGACAATAAAATGAGACAAAACCTAATAATAAAATATATTGAACAAAACAATGAGATATAAATTCTTATGAACTCAACAATGGTTTTAATAGAGATATGTTGGGTCATCTCTATGACGTCAGAAAGTAATAGATTAAGTGAAAATAATAATAAAAATTCAATACATTTTGACTTATTCCGAGTGAATAGTCAATAATTAATAGTAGAGGTTTATTAATGAAATATATTTCAATATCGTTCGAACTTAAGTTAAGTAATATTTAGATGAATTCACTTGCAACCTTCAAGATGGGTGGGTCCAGAAGGAACGCGTATTAAAATTATTATGGATTCACTTTTTTTCATTAATAGAAACTTTGTTGAATGCGAGATAATTAGCCCTTTAGAATTTAGATATATACTCCTTTCAGTAATGTAAAAATGTGCACGAACAATAGCTCTTTTTATTAAAAATGAATGAATATGAACTTATCCTTCTATTATAAAAAGTTGATAAGTTAAAAAAATAGTCGTTTGAATTGTGCCGTAATGGCCGAAGAAGAACAAAATAAAAATGCTTAATGTGTAGCATCCAAAAGGGGCAGATTCCAACAAAATACATAAAAAAACATAAAAACTAAAACTATGGGGGGAATTTAACCCAGAACGAGTGCCGAGGAGTTCTAGGTTGTAAATGCTTAACAACAAACATTACAGTCCCACAACTCGCAACCCTCGAACTTGTTGTGGATATATAAAAAATTGAACCTCTATCTCAACCAGACAGCACGAGACTGCAGCCTTCCTAAAGTTCATATAAAACTAAAATGTTTGACGAACAGTCCTTGGGAATGATGGGGCATATAACAGAAAGATACCAAAACATATTAAGAAAGATTGATATTTATTAATAACGCTCAATAGTTGCGTAACAGTTTGAATCAGAGTATACAATATAATATAGGTAAAAAAGGGTTATGACTCGAAACTAATGAAATATTCCATATAAAGTTTAACATAGTATTCTTAACATGCGTATAGTGTACGCGAGACTAATTAAAGACTTTATAAACATAGTCATATGGTGCTACATAAAAAGGTAACTCAATAAGGTAAACAATACCTCTATCATGAAGAGGCGCCCTTCTAGTAACACTAAATATATAAATATTTTATATTTTTAATATCAAATATTTAAATCCTACATTTACTATAAAAGGTTGCTCAGAATAAAAGGAGCTTTGTAAATGACAATAAACCATCTTAACTTAGCAATGAAAGATACCCCTTAAGAAGTAACGTATTACAAACAAAATTTAAATATCAAATCGTTAGCCATTTAGAAATGGCGCGAAAAAGTTATTTAAGATACAAATTTACTCTCAGACAAAAAACCGTAATAAATTCACGTCAAGACCCAGAAAAAGGTATTCGTGAAAGTTATCAAAAATTCCTAAATACATTATGACAAAAAAAACTTATCAAACCTATCGTAATATAAATGACATTACTTTTAATAAGGCGCAAAGACCTAGTAATACAAAAGAGTAAGGAAATGTTCCTAACCATAAGACGTAATTTTAGCAATTTTAAAAGTTTGGCCGAAAAGAGAATTTAGAAAAATAATTAAGGTATAAAAGTTTAATAAGCCAAAACCGAATTTAGATCTTACATTTTAGACGCAGAAAGCCGGAGCTTATGTTAACCCTGCTAAGACACAGGCCCAATTGTGACGTTATCGATACAGAGACCAGAATATATACAAAACTCAGTAGAGGACGAAAGGAGAAGGGGTAGGACACATTCTGGACTATACTGGAACAAAAATGCAAGTATGCTGTGTTTCGGGAATATTCTAGTAACGGGAACTCGTCACTGCGCATGTCTAGCAAGCCCTAGGCGTCGCTTAGTTTGCCAGTCATCACGCGCTCTAGTGTCTTGTTCTCCCGGGTCAGTGAAAGTTCGTCCGGAGGTTTTGAGCTGTTGTTCCACGCAGGCCCAGTCGACAGGCGAATGCAGTAAGTCTCTTCTATTTGTTTTGTTTTACCGTCTCCCTTTTAACGTCCAATGCTACAAATGGAATTGTTGATTATGTCGATAGTGCGTTTTGATGTGAGCTTACGAAAGTACTAAGGACGTTCCAAATATGTCCTCCTAGTCATAATAATAATAATAATAATAATCACATTGAAAGTTTAAAAAAAACTTTTATATACACCTTTTATGCAGGCGTTTTTACCAGGCTATACACGATGGCAAAAGCCATTCCAATTTGTAAGTCACTGGAAAGATGATGGGATGAATATATCATTTTATTCTCCAACTTTTCAACGTAATGTGACGAAGCTAGAAATAGATGACGTGCGGATCCATCTTCCAATTTCCAACACAAAGTCATTATAAGCACTGATACGATCATTACTCCCCGGCTACTGTTCCATTTTACGGGCGGGGAATGCCACGTGCATAAAATGAATCCACATTTGCCATCATGCGTCGCGCGACACAAAATGCGTGCATAAGAGCAGTCTTACGATCTGTTTTGTCTAGACGACCATTATTGGATAGTCGCCAGTGGTTTGAAGAACCACGTTTGTTACAGTACATTGTCCAGATCCTTATCATTCACATTCCAATCTAGTAGATTAAATAAACTAAGGCCCAATCTTACAGTGTCACGCTAAAGTCCTCATAGCTTAACCGTTCGTAAATGTAGCATTTATTGGAAATATATGCTCTAAGAAAAGACTCTAAATGCAAGAAACTCACCAAAAGTCCCCCACTGTGCTGCGCCGACTGACTGTTTATCACACGCAAGAATAATGGCGTCCTTCCTCCACAAAAAACATTGTTCGTCTGAACGCGGAATAAACATTGAGCGAGTAAAATGCTCTATTCCCCGTGGCGGGGTGCGAAGGGGCGTGTGGCGAGCATGCGCCGTAAGAGTGTAATGCGTCCAGAATGTTCATTGTAGCTCCACGTTGATACATTTTTATCCCCTCCCTCCCATCATGTGTCTTGTTTCCCTATGTTTGTAGTCACCCCTTATCCCCCTCTCTGAGTTGGTATAATTGTATATATACTTGTATTGTCCGTGATGTTTTTCACTTCTCTCGGCAGGGCCGTCCCCTTGGACATACCTTGGGTTTTCGAGGTACGAATAAACCTTTTTGACAGTTATAATTTGAAAATGCTAGAAGCGTCGTATCCGAAGTATAAATATGTCAGATGTAGAAACTTTATGTAATTTTCAAAACGTCAAGTTAGAATCTTTTGAAGTATAAATATGTCAGATGTAGAGTCACCACGTAACATTCAAAATGTTAAGTTCGAATCTTTTGAAGTATAAATATGTCAGATGTAGAGTCACCACGTAACATTCAAAATGTTAAGTTAGAATCTTTTGAAGTATAAATATGTCAGATGTACGTAATATTCAAATGTCTAGTTTAGAATAGTTACAAAATATTTAAAGTACAAATTGGTCGTATGTTTTGGGACTTAGAAGGTATCAAATGCTGTATTTTCGCATAATGTTTATATTGTAAACGCGGTTAATCAGGCAAATGGGAGTTTTCAATGTTGTCAACACAGAGTTTCAGTAATTGTATCATTGACTCCTTTTAACCTTTTGGCCTATATGGCAAAACTTTAATGTTATTACTCGGAAGGAGTAAGTTTGTTTTCTACGACCAGATTTTGTATGGTAAATATTTCCGTAATTTAACTCATTGGCCTTGCGGGCCTGTAGAGTCCATTGTTATTTTTTTTATACTATCGTATACTAATAGTTTCACTAAACAGTATAATATTCCGATTGTACAAATAGCTCATTTTCTATTTTATGTATTCTGTTCAAATTTATTAGTCAATAACAATAAAACTACACCATGTTATTTTTGACATATTTCGTCATAATTTAGTTTCCTGCTTTAGTCACCCTTCTTGGCGTCCAAAATACTAATATTTTTGAGTACAAGTCAAGGACATTATAAGTAAACAGGCTGTTTACTTTTCTCTTGCATTTCTCACCGCCCTCTGCAAATTTACTACTTTATTATTTTAGTTTAATTTTCTTATTGTGCGCCAGCCTTAGTCTTCTAGGAAGAGTAAGGGCGACGGCACATAAAGTCTAACCGTTGGTTAAACTTGGCGTTCCATTTTACAATACTATTTTGATGTGCTCGTCAAGTTACGGACGGGTGCCTTCCATTTTTTCATATCATGAAGATTCTTGGAACACTAGATTTGTTACAAAGCTTTTGATTGGCTTAATTTAAACCAATAGATTGTAAGTAACTTTTTAAATATTTGTAAAGTTATCAAGTTGTTAGGAAAACAGATTAAAGTATAATATATGCTTAGGTTTTTGTTTATAACACGTCATGTAATTCAATAATCATATTCATACATATAGGTTTATAATATATCATTCTCTTTCTATGAAAATAAATATGTGTATATCTACACTGTTTAAACACACAATTTAATATTCAAATAAAAACCACCCTTAATTAACCATGAACGTGTTCTGGGGGTAAGAAAGAGAAGAAAAAAAACACATTCCATTTTAGCCATTCAGGCCTACACATAATAACTAACAAGACGATAAAAACATATGTAGGCCTACAGCTATTGTCAATTTCTAATAACTATTTACAACAAGAAATGACCACTCTGAATCACGAAGTGAAACAATTTAATATAATTTACATATTTTGAATTGGTAAAAAGAGCCTGTAGGGCTAGACCCAGATATTTATGATAAAAGTCATTATTAAGAATTAAAAACCTCTCCCCCGCGTCGTAGGACGACTTACAAATCACCTTATTAAAACTTGCCCAAAAGAAACGTTCGCACCCCAAGATAGACAACTATATTAAATAGAAAGAATAAATTCCATACAATTAATTAATTATCATCTCGATGTTAAACTAGGATTAATTTTTTCTTAAAACACTTAAATTTGGAGATAATCGGGATTGAACACGAATCATTTAAAGGGTAGGTTGACGCCGTACCAGGTACACCAAAGCAGCATACAGAGGTTTTATTGAAATTATACTTATAAGACCTCAAACCTGTGATTAGGTAATCATTGGTGAAACATCTATTTAACTACAGGTGGACAATATTAAAACCGAGAGAATCCATAATTAACTTTCCAAAGTTTTCTGAAGAAAATATAACCTCATTTGAATAATAAAAATTGCCATAAAACAATATGGCGGAATATTTGGAAGTTAATATGGACGTTAAATTGCTAACCAGAAGGTATCCCTTGCGTTTACTTTACAAGCAATTTAACGAGAACGCTAGCTCTAACCAAACATTGTAAAACCCAAAGTAGTGGTCGTTATAGCTTAACCTCATGTTAAGCCCTAACGAATAGAATAACATGACATTGTAAGATTGGGATTAAGTAGCTCTCATTGAAAACAATTAAAAACTAAATAAGTTATCTAAGTACAGTTTGTTATTATTTCAAACAATTTAAAAAAAATTAATAGATTTATTTGGATAAATTCATATTCTAAAAAATTGTGCCAATTTAAAAAGATGTCCCTAAAACATATGTATTAGACATCTTGCATAAATATATAGTACAATAAAAATCCAAAAATTATAGATTGAACAAATAATATATAATTTGTGTTTTATTGGTATGTTTAGTCTAATCTAAATTATACTCAAATAATTTCAACGCTAATAATCAAACATGCAAATTGTATGAATATTTAACTAAACTCGTGTTGGGAAAGCTAGCTAAAAACACTGATTCGTAAAATAAATTTTAGAGTATCCATTTCATCATCCTACAAGGAAAGGGTTGAGACAGCAAACTCCTACCCAAACCCAATATTTACTAACATTTAGGGTATGCAGCCCTATCTTCTTTAATGGAAGATCACGAGGAACCTCTTATACAATTCGGGTAAACGACACGGATACAAGGAATATTCGAACTGGACCAGTGGTATAGTGGTCAGTGCATCTGGCTATGAACCTAATTGTCCCAGGTTAGGTTCCTGGACAGTGCCATGGGTAATTTTTTTTTAAGTCGAACTATCGCAACGGTAATCAAGGTCTTATTAAAATTAGGCTTGCGGTTAAGTGTTTCCACTGGTTCTACACCATCACACTCACTATCATAATCACCTCATATCATCAGTACAAGGAAAGAGCCTCCACGGAAAGGATGTACGATCAGTACATTCGGGCGTCCTCTGGGCTACGGCACATTAGTACTGGCTAATCTAGAATCTTGTGACAAAACTGGCCTAAGAATTAAATATCCAAAACACGCAGAGAGATTTGTGGACTAAACGCTCGATTCTGTTATCCAGTTTATTGGTGTTCTAACCAATTTCTCATTTGTTTAACTTTTAATACAAAATGGTTCTAAACAGACATATATGGAACGGAAGGGTTTTTTTTATCACGGAAACAAAGTCATTATTTAAATATGATCATCATAGTGATATTGAGAGCAACCCAAATAGGCTGGCACGCGGATAAAGGCGTCAGTCTCGTCTAGTTGGAGTTGCCCGATGATGAAAATATCATAACTTGAATCTATGCCTGGTGTACTAATTGTTTTACCATATTGCCTCTAAACAAATGTGTGAATTAGCTCGCTCTATATTATGCTTCACACATTCTTACCTCAGTAGTGTGAATTCACGGATAGTCTGGAGGTGTACGTAATAAGACTCGTTACACGTAGAGGTGTTAACTATTTCTCATTCTTGTTAAAGAATCTATGTTGAAGGGGACTTTATATTACCGTATATTTTCAAATTGGATCATATCTCCACAATTGTTTGAAATAAGAAATAACTTAACATAAAAAGTTGAAGGATTATTAAACATAAAAACCAAGTTTACTTGAAACTTATTTATATAAGACCAAAAGTTTTCGGGATTTAAGATAATCTATACTTTTTAAATAGAGATCTGGGATTGTTATGCTCTTTGGTTGTCCGAGATATTCCTTTTCTCTAAATATGTTTTTTTTTAAGTCTACATTATTTCAGTTATGCACATTGGTGGAATGTGACTCTCTCTCTCTCTCTTCCATTATGTTTCTGAAACAATGTTTATTATTTCCTTTCCCATGATCATCAGTTCTATTTAAATGTTTCCATTTCAAGGTAATGGAGCTGTAACATCTGTGCGGTACGCCATATCATTAATTATATTTTTTAAGATTGAACTTGTTTATTTTTATGCAGATTTAATCGAATTATTTTATAATAAAACTTGTGCGTCATGTCTTACTACTTTCCTGGGCTGAATATTTAATTACATTAATGAGGTAAGCTATAATTTTATAATTAGTACATTATTTATTTATCCCCGCATCTTACTGCCCGTTCGGGCTATACGCTAAAGTACTAATTACGCTAATGGATTAGGAATTGAGAAGGTTGAATTAGAGTAAGTGAACCCACATTTCCATGGAGGGAGAGTTGGAAACAATTTAGGGGAAACCACCCCCAGTGCACCCGACCGAGATTCGAACCTCGTTCTCCCCGTCCTAAGCAGTCAGAATCAACATGACTAGCGCGTTAACCAACTATTCCACCGAGGTGGGCTATAATTAGTTAACCCATATCTACTTCGAGTAGAGTGAACAACTATTTATATAATAACAAACTCAATGAAGATGGTCTTGGTTTCAATCCCCGACCTCTACTTCAATTGCAAATCATACTAATTTGGCACTGTACGCCACATATGCATTAATACCAGTAAGAGAATATATATGTTATATATGCTGCATTGATCATGGTTTAGAGCAGAATTAGAGATCTACTTTCTCCATCAATATGAAATAATACGTGCGTTCTAGAATTATAACTACCGGGAAGTTAATGTTAATTTTGTCGCCACGTGTTACTAAACTTTCGTACTATACGCGTTTGAACCGATAACTCAAATAAGTTATAGATGTGAAGGTTGAATTTAAAGGAACCTGCCCGCTATTGATTGGAGGAAAACACACTCTAAGAATACCCTAATTGGATTCAAACTCTGATATCACCGTCATTGGCAGACAGTGTCGCCTTAAATCATGGGACCAGTGAGGCCAGTTATAATATAACTTTTAATATTAACCGTATTTATACCTACTCAAGTAGCCGAATGGTCTCAGTTGTCAATCTCGTCTTATATTGGATGGCTGACTACGGGGAGGTAATTGCTCGAATTCCGGTCAGGTCTACTGAGGGTGGTTTTATTAATTGTTTTCCAATTTCCTTACACACAAATGCGGGTATACTATCTCTAAAATGCTTCCTTATTCATTCCTACTCCTTTAGTATAGTTATCCTTCTTATAATCTGAACAGCTAATAAGATGCAGTGATAAAAAAATATTAATTTTTTTTATTAATAATTATAACAAGACCAATTACTTTTACTTATATGTAGATTTTCCCAGGGATATTAATAATTTTGATTTTCAAATTAAAAATTATATTTTAAAAGGGTGTTTCATTTGATAAGCACAATCTCACATCTTTATTTCTTATTTAGAAATATATAATATTACCACATTATATTTCCTCTCTGTCAATTTTAGACGTCGAAGTGAATATTTCACCAAAGAATCAAATCTTCTGAACAAATTTAACCACGCCAACGAATGAACTTAACTCTAGCAACACAAACTTGACACTCTATTACAAAATTACCCCCCTTGATGTCGTAAATAAAACCTACTTTTGTTAAAGATCTAAGAAGGGGTTTGATAAAATGACATGTTTCAGTCGAAATAATTACAGCCAGAAGTTGCTCTGTATTTTGGGCTTTCCTTCTAATTAAACTAATGGGAGGTGCTACCCTGTGATAGAAAACGCTAACTATTGTCTTGTTATGACAGGAAAGTTATAAGACCTCAAGGCGTTTGAAATTGAAATCTTTCCCCCCTTGCCCCCGTATTAAGTTCCTGTTTCTTTATCACACGTTACCCAAACCCTTCATTTCACCTGATTCTATGCCACCTAAAAAGTAAAAAAAAACAACAACAAAAAAACATCAAGAGTAACGTGAAAATTCGTCAAAACGGGGCGGGCGTCTTGTTTAGGAACTGTCACAACTTTAATAGTAAGTGTAAAAAAAAAAAGAGCTATACAACTAAGTTGAGAATTAAAAAGTTGGTAGATCGTAATGGCCTGACATTTACTTGAACTCAGGCAACTTAATTGAAAGAATAAGGAAAGAAAGTGATGGAAAATATAAAAGTGAAAGCCTTCAACGGATATAAAGAATCAAAGGTTTAGTATTCTTCTTCGGAGTAGACTGGATTTTACATTTTAGTAATAGTCAAATGTCCTGAGTATATTGGCGCTCTCCTTACTCTGGGATATATATATATACACACGAGTATAAATCCATGAAATGTAAAATTATTTTATTAATAGGCGTGGAGCAACTCCAAGTGAACTTTATTTGAAAAGAAGACAACACCGTGTATTATTGATCCCGGATATATTTAAATATTTATAGAGAATAATTGATTAAAATAAAGAGAAAAAAAACCATTAGAAAAGACAAACACATGCCTGTTTTTTTATTATTCTGTATATTTATTATTGAATATAAAATAAAAACTGATATAATTGTAAAGTTCTATCTCAAAGATCTAAATTATCCACACTGGAGCTATTTAGTAACCAAACTGTCCGAAACCGTAGCTCAGTCGTTATCTTGGTTGTTTACTGAGATAAAGGGTCCTTGGTTCGATTTCCGGCATGGCTGAGAAATGTATCATTGGTGAAATGTGGGTTCACCCTTTCACAGTGATAAATTAACCGACGGAGACTGGTTGTTGTGCCTGGTTTAGTCTTAAGATAGATTATAGGACATATGAAGCAACGACAGGCATAGACAGCCAGTAGTGGAAAATATATGGATTGGATAAAAAACTGACACAGGCTCGAAACCAAACGAATATTTTGATTGAATTTACTCAAAAATACTAGTGTAAGAAATTATTAATTTAATGTGATTTGAAAGATAATCTATTCTAGAATGGTCCCGTTATAGCTATATATTTAGAAAAAATAGATATAAATGCATTTTATTATTAACTATTAATACATACATTTAATTACTGTCTCAAAGATGGGTCAATGGACCACCGAAATGTTACTTTCAGTCGTAAACACAATTTTACAATTACAATGATTTAGTTAATGTTATTAGTTAACTAATGTTAATACTGTAATATTAAAGTTCATACTATACTAAAAAACTATCATATACACTTTCACATTTTATTAGTAATACAAGCTCAAATTATTAAAAGGGGGAGGGGGAATAATATAGATGTATTGCTCCAATGCACGAAACTCCTATAATCTCCATACTGATGGGTGTCTGTATGTTAAGAACAACGTCAATGAGTTTACCTGTTGTCAAAAGAACTTGACACATTGTGACTTAAACTGGTTGTTGGACAGCGACAATAGTAGGGGAAACTCATAAATAAACTCTTCAATATTAATACGGTAAATGTATGAGAATTGTAATGTGATTTTAATTTATTTCATATTATGAAATAGATTAAAATCATATTTTATAGAATTTGTTGTCATTCATTTAATCTTAGGTTAAAACAGCATCACCTGACTCTGTGGGGCTCCATTAACCACATTTCTAAGTTAATATAAATACATTTGAATTTAAAAATATAATCAACTTATATGTCAAATTTTTTTATATTAAATCTATAATTTAGAAAGAATGTCAATTTATTTAAGTTTAAGAAACCTATTAAAAATTCAATGTAAATAAAAATACAGTTGTTTTTAAGCAAACCAAAATTAATAATCAAATAGCCAAAGCTATTATATATGCATTTTTTTAGTGAGGATTACTCCATTTAGATATCATATTCTGAAAATTGAAAAATGACACCTTGACACGGGAATTTAACCCAGGACCTTTGACTTATCACGTCAACGTTCTACCCACTGAGCTATCTAGGAATCGTCCCGTGCCCAGGGTCAAAGGTTGCTTCGTTATCTGATAGCTCGTGATCTTAATAAAGTATACATTAGTGTAGTAACCGACTATTTCCTCACGTCCATCATAGACTCTGCCTTAAAATATGAGTGAAGAATGATCTTGAACATGGGAAGATTGCTGGATAGCTCAGTGGTTAGAGTATTGACGCACTAAACCATAGGTCCTGGGTTCGATTCCCGTGTCAAGGTGTCATTTTTCAATTTTCAGTAAACGAAAATTATTAACTTTCTAATTATTTAAATTAAAATATTGAGATTTAAAAAAAATTACATTCTTGAGACATTAGGGATAAATTATTAGGCGTTTAACAATGACTGAAATTACGACAATGAAAGTTGAAAAAAGTGAAATAAACTAAAATATAAACTTGTTAATATCATTATTTAGAAAAATAGCTTTGGTGATGACAGTTCAAATCTGTATGAATACTTCAGACTAATAGATGTTCTTGGATGTTTTGAAACGGGTAGGGACAAATCTCAGATAAACATATAAATATATCAACCATTTTAGTTGGTCTTCAGTTGAAAAAATATTGTAAAATGAAAGTTTTCATAATATTGTTAATATTTGAAGACTCTCCTCAAAAACCTTCCCAGTCCTAGTTAGGATACATTAACTTCCACCTTTAATACCATTCTGATAATATTTACTCCTGTTTTTTTTTATTCACAACTGTGGATTTATGACGTCCTTAAAACGATGCCAACATAAAGAGAACCTCAAACAAATTTTGAATTGGGCCAGCTCACTTGCATAAAAAAATCGTAATATAATTGATGAGATGAGCTCTTACAAACAAATAGATACATTTCCCAAAAATTTTGATTCAAACTGATGATATTAAAATGATGATCTTAAAAAATAATAATAGAAAAGCGAAAAAAAGTCTGAAAATATAATATAATCGATATAATATATTCACTTTTAATTTTTAATTTAAATATAATTAAATTTGAATCTCGTGGCGTTTAAATGTCAACAAATTCTCGCTTTATTGTTTGGTCTATATCGCCACTCTCAGATACGATAGTTCTCCTGATTGCCACTAGAGCTGCCAGCTTGAACACATCAAAGACAATGAATGGCCTCTGTAGTGAAACACTCTTTGTAAATATTGTCAGTCTTGACTAAAATTAAAAGTATTAATTAATCGGTACTGCTAAGTGTCCATTATATTACCTCCCATTGTTTATTTATATTCTTGCATGTTCTATAATCTTATACGAGTATTAGTGGAACTTTCATATAATGTGCTTGTTTCTATATAATAATTATATTATATAATTATATAAATATATATAATATTATGGAAATATGGGATTCTTGGATAACTTTACAAGATCCATGTACTAATATTTGAATAATATTTACACTAAAAAATACCAAAAAAAATATTAACTAACCAGGGGTAGGGTCTGTCCGTCATAATATTAAATAGTTATTGTTTATTGGTTTTGAAAAAGCTTCAAACAAGTAGTTTTAGTAATGGTTTGTAAATATAAATAACACATAACATATCTGCGTTAAGGACGTAACCTTATATCTTTATAAACCACGGAACTATTCAAACAAGACTTAAAAGTGACGTGAGTAAAACCTAGGTTACCAAACAGAAGCTTGAGCGTCACCGCTTGCGTATTTTAACAGTTTTCCGCTCACGCGACTTCTGTTTGGTGACCGTTTTATGACGAGTCTGTGATTGGTCACGGGAAACTCTACATCCTAGGAGCTTGGCTATCTCAGATACAAACTCAATCATCAAGAATTAATCATTTTCGAACATTTAATGTACTATTCAAGGCGACTTTCGTTTGACATTCTCTGCAACGTGGTATATTTTACATCTGTTTGTTGCAGTCACTTCAGCAGAGGGAGAATCTATTAGTTTAATAATAATAATAATAATAATAATAATAA
>CABFOW010004718.1:0-52110 GCA_902141385.1 Timema californicum | reverse complement strand
TAGTGCGGCGGGCACCAATCACTTTTTCAACTAAATTTATAGCTGAACATAATTCATAATGCCAATAACACTCACATACACACACATACATATTATTAAGAAAAATTGTGAGTTTAATTTATTTTTTTTAATTCGCATATAAAATAAACGCAAATGGTACGCAGGCAAAGTTAGTCCAAAGCCAGTTTAAACAATTGAAACCATTTTTACCAACACAAAAGTCATTGTCAATAAATAAAAAAAAATACTGCTTTATTTACGATTTTAACAAGACCAAAATAAATACACAAGGAAATATTTAACCACCCACCACCATTTTGGTGCTTAGGTACATTTTTAAAATATATTTTTATTCTGTATTTATTCAGGCAACAAAGATGGGTAGACCCATGTCAAGATATTTACAAAGGAAATCGGAAGTATTACCATGGTATTAGTGAGTAGAATGATAGTTCCGAGTAATAAAGTGCATTTTGTAAATGAGCCGGCAAGAAAGAGAAATGAGAGGGAAGGGTTGGAAAGAGGGAGGGGGGTAATATTAAGATTTAATACAATCACATTAAGTATTAAAGTGGTAGAAATAGGTATTATTGAAACTACCCAAATATAAGGCGCGCGCCTCTCACCTTGTTGTACAAATATTTTTTTAGGTTGAAATTGATTTTATAATTTTTATTATTACTATTTCAATGATTAATAAATAATAAAGATCATTAAAATAGTTTCATTTTAGATAACGTGCTTTAAGCAAACCATTGAATAATATCACACACATAACGTGTTAGAGTGGCTTAGAGGTAAAATTTCGATTTAAAATGAGAATTAACTAGCTATACTATAGATAGGGTGGTTGTCCGAAATATGAAAAATTCCGTCTATTTTATTTAATTGATTGACTATTTAAAAAACCAATTTATAAAATTATTGTTATAATGTTTCCCTCCTAATAAAAACAGGCATTTGTTGATATTTTTATTATTTGCTTATAAAAATTTCAATATTAATCGCAAATTTTGAGACGTGCCCTCCATTAGAGGATTATTCTCAAGTTTAACGTTACACTGAAAACTTACTTAAAGATTTACTCTTAAATGTTAAGTATTTTAAGTCAAAATTTCTTGATGTGCCTTCCCACACCGTTTCCAACCCAATCCCAATAGGAGTACCCACGTCCCTCCCCCTTCACCCAAGAAAATCTTGGATTCGCCCCTGTGCTGTACAAACATTTCTAAAAGGTTAAAGGAAGAACAACATCAACTTCTTGAAATACTTAACTTATTTGCTTACTCTATGGCATTTGAAAATTATTGCGTTCAGACTTAAGTAATATTTCTTCACAACTATTGTTCACAAAATATATTTGCGTACATCTTGAAAGTTATTGGTTTTATAAAATTTTGCTTTGAATAAAATAATTGTATTATAAATAGTTCAACATATTTGCAATAATAAGTAATTTCATATCTCGAATAGTTTCGGAGAGGTGACCTGGTGGTCTAGGGGTAAGGTGTCAGACTTCTATGCTGACGGCCGGGGTTCAATCCTCGGTCCCAGCAAAGATTTATCTGAATACCAAACCATTCCTTCACCTCTGACAAGACATCTTGTGATTGTGAGGAATGCCAGGGCTCCACCGTGGTTCGGATTCCACGTTAAACTGTAGGTCCTTCTTTTCATCTCACAATCACCCTACCATTACACATTAGCGTANGTTCGGATTCCACGTTAAACTGTAGGTCCTTCTTTTCATCTCACAATCACCCTACCATTACACATTAGCGTAAGTGCGTATAACCCGAACGGGTAGTAAGACGTGGTGCTAATAATAATAATAACAATAATAATAGTAGTTTCGGAGATATAAATAAAAATGTGAATTTACGCATCAGATCTGAGCTATTAAAGTCATTTTGCCGAAATATTGAGAGTAACCATTTTGTTTAGAATATTTATAATTGTTTTGAAATAAAATTTAATCAAAATCGTTTTGAGAAAATCTACTTTTTTCTCTTTTTGTCCTTAATTTTAGGGTAAGATATCCAATTCCAAAAATACCATGGTGCAACCCTATGAAAACCCAACATACCAAGTCATAACCCTATCGTTAAAATAGTTTAAGCTCTATCTGGTGGTACAGACAGACAAACAGACAGACAGACGGAAATTCAAAAGCCACTTTTTTTGATTCGAGGGGCTATGAAACGTCAAGATTCATAAAAACCTCAAGTTCGATTTTTCGACGATCAAAATACTGTCTCTACCTTTAATATAGCGAGAAAGTAAAAAAGATTCTACCTTATACGGATGTTACTTATAAATAACTCTTTTTACCTCAGCCTCAGTTCAAAAGGTAAAGTGTTAAATATAATCAAAGGACTTCAAAAATGTAATAAGAACAGCCATTTATTTAAAAAAATATTTGATGACAAGGATTGTGACGCGTTAACTTAGATCATAATAATGGTCCCACGACAAACAAGTTTTATTCTCTTACATCGACTACGGTGAAAGGGATACCTCCCCACTGAGCTTCTGAGGTGAAAAAATACGTTATAAAAGTAAAACCAACAATAATCAGAAAATAGTCGATTTTATTGAATGTTTTAATATTCTAACATGAAATTGATATTTACCGCTTCAGTGATATAGAGATCAGAGCTCCTGGTTAGAGATAGAGAGGTCCCGAATTCAATCCCCCGTCGTTTGCAGATTTTCTGTGAAGCAGTGGTTCTGGAACGTGGTCCACTTAGCCTCGTGAAGACAGATAAGGATCTACTTGAATGAAAACGTAAAATATCGGTTTTAAAAGACTGAAATTAATGGCTTGAGGACTCATTGTGCTGATCACGTAGGCATAATTTGGCACTAGCTTTGCTAACAGATGGTGGCCACTCAGTTGGATTAGCTCGATTGTGTACTGACGCCATGGACTAATGAAATTATTTTTACATTTATTAATAGGGTGATCCATTGAGATAAGTAATTGTGATTAACATATTAAGAAGAGTTATTGCCTTAACATCGCTTATGCTAAAAAACTATTTGGTATGCCTGTCACACATTAACCCTGGTTTACTACCAAAATGTGAGTTGGAATGTTCGTATCGATTGCCATCGTAAGAGAGAGTGTTCTTCCAGGCTTGCCTCACGGGATTCGATACCAATCCCGCGGGTTTCCAGGAAGAATGTACCAATAGCAAGCTAAACCTGGACGATTTCTCTTTTAAATTTAATTTGCCATGTGCTGTACTTTCACTTAATGATCCAGTATAGATTAGTGGATTGCGCGAGTCATTTTTAACAGTAGTCAAATTTATTTTAGAATTGTTTGTTTTTTATAATGCCAGGGCAATACATAAATACCAAATGGACGTTTTTTTATATTGTTTCTGTGACCGGTAATTATTCTCTTTGTTTTGTGTTGTGAACATTAACAAATAAATAAAGGTCGACTTATCTTATATAGGGTACCAAATTTTGCCTGGAGGTATTACTAACAAATATGTAGCGTTACTATAATGTTTAAATCTGTCCAAACTGGTGACTTTGGTTTTAACATGCATTAGACCTGCTTCGTTGGCCATATAGTATAAGGCTTCACTCTCGTGGTAGACTAGACTAACGATGACAGTGAGATCAGAGTTCAAATCCTGGTCGGGTGTACTGAGAATGGTTATCTTGAAATGGTTTTCCCCTCTAACTTCACAGAAGGCGGGTACAATTCGCTAGATTCAACCTTCTTCATCTCTAGCTAATTAACGTAATTAGTATGTATGCGTTTTACCCAAGTGGATAGTAAGATGTGATGCTAGAAAACCCCCATAAATCAGCATCATGCAACGTTTGCATTCGTCCAAATGGGTGACTTTTTGTCAAACATCGGAATCCATCCATATGTATTACTGAGGTCTTACCCCTCATTAGGATGACATGGTGATCAAGTACGTTCAACACAAGTGCTATAATTCACTTAATCTAAAGAGAAGGAGATAGGTAAACAATTTGAGTAAATATAGCCGAGTCTGTTTGGAGAGAGGTCATGTAAGCCAAAGTGAAGATAGCATGTGGAAAGTTATACCCAACCCTCTAACCATAGATGAACAAGTTACATATATGTTCATCTCATTATTTCACTCGACCACCAGTGGGTGTATTATATAAACGTTTATTTAAAGTTTCAACCCCATTAATAGAAAATATTCGTCTAATTAAACTTTTTCACAGTTAGATTTTGTTTTTGGTAGTGAATCTAGGTAGGGTTCTATCCCAATCAAATCCCTTTCAGCAAATAACCTAATCGATAATTTACATTAACATAGGAAAAGAGGCATATAATTTTAGAAAACAATAAGGCAAAGAAAACTCTATAGATTCTAGGGAATTCTAAATTTAAATATAACATCTGGTTGAGGACCACTTCAAATAGATTCTAGGTAACCTAATGTATAGACAATTCTTGTGAGTATTTCCTAAAATATATTTTAGAAGTATCAACATTTTCAAAATGTTTCCAAAGGAAGATTATTCCAAATAACATTTAGGAGCATCCAAAGCTCACAAAAATAATTGCGTGTAGGCAGGAGCACTATTTTAAATATCTGTTAAAAGAGTATTGCTTCAAAATTCATCTAAAAGAGGTCAAATACAAATAGCTTCTAGGATAATCCAACTTTCTAACATTAACTGGGTAAAGGGAGGGTTGAAAATCCCTTATAAAACCTTATTGTTTTTTAACCCCCTCCACTCTTATACAAATAAAGTTCCACCACTATTGTATAAAATAAAAATGTTCTTAATTCTTAGGCTTTAATATTAAGTCTTGACATAATGTCATAGACTAACGATTTTGAATCCCCCAAAAATATTAAATTATCCTTATTCTCATGAAAATATGAACAATAAAAACACTGTACATTAAAAAAATGAACACATTTTTTAGATATAAATGTTAATATTTTACCACATTTTTGGTATTAATTGGTTGGTATTGTTACTATCTATATAAAGTGACAGCTGAAGATAACATGACTTGGCGTATGAATATACAAAAATAGTTTTAATTATAATTAACATACAATGTTTTTATTATTTTTATCCTACTATATGTAAAAAAGTGAATATAGTACCGTGCTGAGTTTCCTGCAAGAATATCTTTTTATATATAATAGATTAAAGATATATAATACTGCACATGCTCTAGACATAAAATAATGGGACAAAAATAAATTATTATAATAGCGAATAATTACGTTTAGTTTATGTGACCTTCCTCTAGAGTAAGATAATATAAAATAATGTTAAAGTTAAATAAAAATACCTCTATATATAATACATTTTTAGCGCCATATTTTACTTACTGCTAGGGTCTTACGCGTAACATTATATCCTCACAACAACAAAAATACATAAATTAAAGTGTTGTTTAGTTCTATGAACCCTTATTTTAACCTGTATGGCAGTAAGCTTATCATTCATTATTCTCGTATGTTATATCATACAAGATAGGATACTAGTGTAATCCGTCAAGGTAAGGCTGCTACCTAACAGGGGATTTTATTTATTTTTTAAAGTATTTAACGTACAACTTCCGAACAAACTGATTCTATCAAAACACCAGAATGTCTATGAGAGAGAATGAAATGACCTATTATTTTTTCTAGTAAATATATTTTCACATAATTTCCAGGGTTCTTTTACATGCTAAAGTGGATATAAGACCGATGACCTTACTTTCTCTCCGATGGAAGTTGTGTTACGGATTTTTATCACTCAGGAAAAATCCGTTGTCTCAACTTGGTTATGAACCCATGAACATTGGCTGAAAACTTTACTCCAAGACCACCGAGTTTGACTTCCGGGTAACCGGTGTGTGCATCACATCACCGGTAACAATTTGGTGTGACATATTCAAGCTTCTAATAATTGCAACTATATTCTTTCTAAAACAAGTAGACCTATTAGGAAAACTTCCAACAGAATTTAATGTTCTGAAAAAACACTAATAGATCATGTCTATTTTTCAATAAATATAAATAAAATCTTCAAACATTATAGTTCACGTAGATATGTAACACATTATCAATTTTTAATAATTTACAACAGAATATTAGCCACACCAAAGAAACGATTCTGAGGTAACTACGCTAATAAATAATATTATAATATACATATCTCCACCTGCATGTTTGTAGTCCCATAATTCCCTATTTTACTGTAAGGCTACATAATTGGCACATAGACTAAATTTCAAACTTGTAAAATTTATTTATTCGTGTGTATCACAAACTGAACGTGATGACTTTCCACAGAATCAGTCCTGATAGCTGAATAAAATTCAATCAAGTGAAAAATGACCACCTGGACCCATGAATCGAACCCGGAATCTTTGGTTTTGCATTTAAATGCTCTACCACCAAGCCATCACTGGTGCAGCCAAGGGGGGATTACAAGGAAAACACGCTCTCCCCGAGCCTCGCTAGCCTCCAACTCTCGCGCACCTCGCAGAACGATGTTTTTAGTTTGTTTAAGTTGATTTTCCTTCTCAGCAAATATCTACAAACTGTAAACATATACATAAGCTTAGCAGTTTAGTCTGCAATTAATGTGAAAATATCACTTGAGAAATTGAGAGAGGGAGCCGAAGTAAATTTGTCTTTCTTTTATAAAACTGTTAAAGGTATCAAAATGAACTAAGTGTTATTGTTACAAAATCTCAAACTGCTGGTCGCCAGAGTAACAGAACAAATGTTCCCACGGATAGCCTAAAAGATTACTTTAGAATAGCTATTTTTATACCATTCTTGAATGAATTTATAACTTCTCTCAATACAAAGTTTATCACTCACAAAGACACATTGAAACCATTTCAATCACTTTTTTTTTATCAGAGGGAACCAAATGCTGTGTTGATGTCCTAGGTAGTAAAATATGTTAAATTGTGCTCAATTTTACGATATTCCCAAACCCGACAATTTTGAAGGTGAACTGACACTGTGGCACCAGTTCATTAAGTCATCCGATAAAAAGCCCCGAAATGCAATAATTGAATCCCTTTCTATGTGTAATGTGAATCTATTTCCGGTAATACAGGAACTTCTAATAATAATGGCTAAACTTCCCGTAACAATGGGTACAAATGAACGCTCTTTCTCGTCCCTAAAGCTGCTGAAATCATACCTGAGGTACTCACTCTTCACGTGAATACTGACCTAGAGGGCTTGCTCACATGTGCATACATCCAGAGGTTTCAGCTGTGGACGATGAAGCTCTCAATGAACTTTCTATGAAGTCAAGGAAAATTAATATAAGACTAAAGTGTAATTATTTCAAAAGTGATTTTGTGAGTTAAGAGTGAATGCAAGCTGCTTATTTGAATTTTCAGATTTTAGCTTATAAAATAATTTATAAATCAAATTTCCAAAATTTAATTTAGTGAAACTTGAATGTTTTTATATTTTATCAGTATGCATCCATACAAATTTGTCTATAAGCAGCTTGTTCATAAAAACTTATTAGCTATAATAATTACAGAAAAAAATACGATTTTTTGAAATTTTAAATTATTTTGGATATTATTGTATTTATTTTGATGCATTTGCATTTTGCACTACTTAAATCCTCAAACTTTTTCCGCGGGAAGAACCAATGGACCCCGCCTAATTATCCAGTGAAAATAACCCACTCCAACCCCTACAAACGAATCCTTGCTCCACCAGTGTGAGCCATGGTATTATACTTTATAATCTAGATATCCATAATAAAAGACAACTGAAACCCCTAAATCGTTTCCCTTTTGAATGTACTCTCCTAGGGGAAGGTGTAGTTATAATGTTTTAAGGGTAGCTAAGTCCATTGGATATTAATTACTCCATTGTGAAGTACACTTTACCACTGTAGGCCTTAATATTCAATTTAATCAATTTCTCACGGTATTGTCTCCTTGCAGAGTGGATTCATTGTTTTGGGTAGTATTGGAAACATGGCTTAGATCAAAGAAAAAGTATTCTATTTAACAAACTATTTTCCGCAGGGATTACTTCGTTAAAACCAGACACACACACACACACATATACGGTCTATTTCTGGCCTCGTTAGTTTTATTTATATAGGGTGGGGCCAAAACCATTTGACGATTAGTAATATGAAAAATAACACTTTAATTGAAAAGTAAATATTCACTAGCTTAATAAAATCAAACTACATAATAGGCCTACTCTTTTTCCCTTTTAAAGATAATATCTCTCAGGAGAGTTCCACTGGACGTCATCACGTTGTACATCAATTTCCTCAGCATATATAGTCGAATTGTCTCCACCCAACCTGTACAGTGGAAACTTATTGTAGTATCGAAGCTCACAGAATAACTTAACTAAAGGCTTTGAATATTGCTCCTAAAATGAGTATCCTGGAATATTTTTTATCTCTACTATACATATAATTAAACTGTGAATTTGTTTATGTCCTTTCGATTCATTCTGTTTGTTTGTTTCCAATAAACTAGAAAAGCACTGATTGGATCAATATTTGACTTATTCAATTGTACTTCTTATCTTTAAGCATAAAGGGTTAGCTATATATCACGCAATATCATCAACAAGAGAAGCAGTATCGAAAAAAAGTGTTTGTTTAGTTACATTTGCTTTTTAATTTTGTTTTGTTTAGCTACATTTACTTTTTAAATTTATTATAATTTAAATATAGAATATTATACTGCATACACTTCTCTTGGAAATTGCCTTAGCAACGAGATTTTTTGAAATATAAACAAATTATTAATGTAAAAACTCATTTATTTCTGTCTTACTTAATCACCAAATCAACTGAAATTCAATACGGAATATATTTTTATCTTATATCCAAAAACAAACTATATTTTCTATTGGTTGTTTTATATTCACATTAAAAGGCAAGTCTCGATTCTTTAACAAATAAAACTCACACACAGGTAAAATTAGACATCTTTATGTGAACTGATTTTACAGTTTCATGGATACATATTTATACTAATAGATTAAATATCCCACTAGAAGGTAGTAACTATTAGTTAAAACTTCATACAGAAACTAACAGCACATAGCTGATTATATAAATGTTAAGAACAAGATTTCAATACATTAATTTTAACGAAAGCTAGTGTATAATCATCGTCTTGTTTGGGAGGTAAGTGCTAAAATCGCGGCAGGGTTTGTTTATGTTGATTTAACTAATTGGTTTCCCCCTATCCCTCCACGTATATTTGAGGAAAAGCTTAAGAAAGCCATTTTAACAATGTTAGTGACCAATATTTTTAATTGTTTATTTCATTACTATTTTTATAATCGGGTATTTCAGGGATGCCTTGAACGTGCTTAACTGATTTAATTTAAATATCTAGGGATGTTAAAATGTGGGAATTACATTTGATACGTCTTCAGTTCTACTTCATATAATTTTGTTTATTAGTAAAATTGTATTCAGTCAATGAAGAGGCAAATTCCTTGCTTGCCCCTCTTTTGGTGCGCCACTGTTGAGTGTACACTTCCTATAAATTCCTCATCCCTTTCCATGTAAAGTATATTTTAAAATAGGCCAAAAACAACACAGTGCACATAGAAAATAATCAAATTTAAATTCAAAGTTTTCAAAACTGAAAAAAATAATGTTTATTGCCTAATTATGTTGAAATGTAATATATTTTGAGTTTATATAACATCTTCAAATGCCTGAAAAAACTCAACAAACAGCTGTATAACGTTATTTGACACCCTTCCATGTATTTACCTATAATTTTTTAATTTTTGTGAATAGTTTCCAATTTTTTTTAAATTAAGCACTTCAAAGTTCGGCCGTTGTAATGGTGGCCTGACAAATAATACTATTTACATCCATTTAATAAAGAAAAAAGGATAGAAGGAACAATGTATGACATTGTTTTAAATAATTTAAAAAAGGAATTTTGACTTAAAGAAGAACATTTACCTTTTATTAAACATATTAATTATCCTTATAAGAAGTTTGTTTTACTCTTGTTTTATTTATTTTCAACGCCGGTCATGATTGATTTCAACGTATGCGCAGATCTGTCAAACAAGTGAGTGGCGGGTCTCGTGATTGTAAAATAGGTAATAAGGCAAGATGTAAATAACTCCAAACTAGTGCGCTTTTAAATTCTGACAGATAGAAATAAACATTTAATGCTTTAAGAAAACATTGTTCACACTCATTGGGATATATTTCAATATATATATATAAAACCTACATTGTATTTGATTTTTATCCCTAGTCCATAGCCAACATTTTATCTTTGGTTTAATATATAAGTTTTCTCTTTGGACTTGGGAGTAAAAAAAAAAAGAACATTTTTAAATTGGATTTTGGAAGACTTTCTATAGGAGACAGAATCTTCTTCCTCTGTGTTGGTCTAACATGGAGCCAAATATGTGCTCTTAATTTAATTTATCTTTAAAGTAAAATAATGGTTGTAAAGTAAAGTGCGAGTAGCAAATTTAAAACTAAGTAGATGTGCAATAGCTAGACTGTTTTTTTTTAAAGAATAATGGACTAGTTAAGATTAATAAAGTGAAACATATTTCTGAAGTAGGTGTTGTTTCAGCATGGACTAATTCATTGGCGAGGCAAGCTAACTCTTCAACTTTAAAGTCATATGATTTTTTTTTCTTTTATCAAATATCAGAATTCATGTAAGAACTTTCAGAAAGACTATCTAGTTCATAGAATTAATTAACATTTTATTTAAAGTCTAAATAGTAATTTTATTGATTTATTCTCTCTTTTTATTTTTGTCTCAACAATACTATTTTATTTTGTCTAATTAGAATTATAACTATCCGTAGTTCCATAGGTAGGATTGTGTTTTGGTAAAAAATGAAACAATAATAAACCCACAAAAGTTCCAATAATTGTTATTTTAACCATTTTTTTTTACTGTAGTCTAAATTACATTATATTTCAACAATCCATCTTTATTTAAATTGCTCATGTTTTATTATAAGTATTCCCCAATAGTCTCGAGTATTGAGAGTCGTCGTGACACTGTCTGAATTGGTCAAGGTTAATTTTTTTTTATTATTAGTATTTTTTCCCCCCTAGATCCAAAGAGTGGCACCCAACAAATACCACAATTTTTATACATCTTGACATTAACTGTTGTTATGTAAACCAAATTCAGAAGACATTGATACTAGACACAGAAAATTATATATTATATAATACATTACATTTTTTTAATGAAATACCACAACTGATTCAGTGTAACAACAAAGGTGATCTAGTCCTAGGTAAATATAAATTTATTTTATTCATTTTGATAGAATTAAATAATAAAATTGACGTTAAACCAGCTATTTTCTAAATATATACAAAAATATCCGAAGTTACTATAAGTCCTCAAAAAAACTTAAAATATTAAATGGATAATGATCAAATCGTCTCAATTAATAAATCACTAGATGTACAACTTAGTTGAGCATAGTGCCTGAACATATATTTGAAAGCTAAAATATATAGATAGATATTTCTTTTTGATAAAGTCATTCTATCTCACCATTTCCCATTACATTCCGAATGTATAGATTTGTCCAATAGATCGCTATGCCCACCAATAAATAACCTTTTCTGTCTTTCTTGAACAGATTCTTATTTCTTTTCAAACTTTATTCAATCTCATTCCTTCACATCTGTCTGTACTCAAATGCAATTCTTTTTTTGTCTTTTTACGTTCCTTTTTTCCCCTAAAATCTCTATCTTTATAGATACTTCTTTATTTCCACTTCTAGTTTGCAAACTTTTTTCAAAATTCTTGGTCTACTGTAGCAAGTCTTACAAATCATAGACGTATACATAAGTTGATTAGTCATGTAGAGTGTTAGTTTAATAATTGCGATTTGTTGCAACAAAAACATGATTAATCAATATAATATGTTGAATAGTAAATATTTAACTGAGGAATATTTTCGACTCACACAGTAAGCAAAATGATCTAAGGAAGTGGTTCTCAAACTTCATAGTCACGTGGATCCCCTAGCCAGGAAACAGCTGATTCTCGGATCCATTGATGTATGAATAAATGAGTAAAATAATTATAATCATTAAATTATATTAAATTATAGGGATAAATTAATCAAAGTAAATTTTTTAAAGTTGATATTAAAATATAAATTATTATAAAATACAAGTTGATTTTATTTTTCTACATTTTTAGACATATTTTTTTAAATAAATGTATAATCACTGAAAATTAATGGGGGGAATATAACTGCCTGTGTAAATTTAAAATGTCATTGAAATCTGTCGTGATTTTAGTGGCTATATCCATAAGTCTCATTACAAATTAAGACGATTTCGTTTCACTTTATTTTTCACACCACATAGAGCAGAAAAGTCTTGCTCACAGAAATAATTTTTGGAAAAGGCATCAAATGTTTCAGGGCTTTTTCTGAACGTTCCTTGTGCTAGCTAATGCGAAAACTAAAATTAAATTTCCAAATTCTTTTCTCAAAGTTGAGGGCACAAGGGACGTGGTCAACCCTACACTTTTCACTCTTACTTTCTCGCCGGGGTTGATTATGGGAAGGCGTCTCTAATGTAACAATTTACCCTTTTATGTAAATAGTTTTAAGATCTAAAAAAAATGCCACGGATTCCATGGACGGTCTCGAGGACATCCTGGATAACCTCGGGAACCCCTAAAGGTCTGCAGACCCCAATTTGAGAATTTCTGATGTAATGCGTTCGTGATGTGCTTTATTGCCATTAATGGGGAGCTCAATGAGAGAATTGAAGCTGATACAGTTATAACTATTTACCAATTTATTATTTCTGTTATTATATAATCTTACCTTCACTTAAATGCGTGTTTATATACTCCTAACTACTCTTCTCGTTGTTATCTCTTACTATCAAAAATACTCGGGGTAACCAAGCATTAAACTGCGTCGTTACCCGGGACAACGATTTTCTGTAGTTATAACAGATAGGAAAAAGAATCTATAAATTTTTTTATTACTACCCAATTTTAAATACATTTAAAAAACTAGTCAATAATTTAAAATTCTAACTATGAGGTGAACATGTTTGTACTTAGGAGCTAATAAATTTAAAAAAATTCAGCCCTTTGCCTGCAGTAGATATGGCGCAATACTCATGACGGACACACACAAACTCTTGATTTTAATAATATGGACCCGCCACGGTGGCGTAGTTGGCTAACGTGCTAGTTGTGTTGAGCTCGACTGCTGAGGACGGGGAGATCGAGGTTCGAATCTTGGTCGGGTGAACTGGGGGTGGTTTTTCCTAAATGGTTTTCCACATTCCCTCCACGCAGATGCGGGTTCACTTCCTCTAATTCAACCTCCCCAATTCCTAATCCATTAGAGCAATTAGTACTTAAAGCGTATAACCCGAATGGGTAGTAAGACGCGGTGCTAAATATTATTATTATTATTAATATGGATAATCATTCTTGTTCACGTTATATTTATGATTTTTTTAATAATTGAAATGATTAAACTTAACATACTAAGATGCGAGATCTGACCTATATTTCACACTAAAATTTACTACGCGCATAAATGGAATCAGCTAACCCAATCACTTTCATGGTCAGCCTGTATATTGCCGTAATGTCTTCGCTAATGAAATTAGGTCGACACGAAATGAATGTTTATCGGTCCAATATATAGTTTTGTAGTGATAATATAGTGACAGCGTTGTTAATTAAAATAATACAACTTCATTTATTTTGATTCTTATTTATTATTCACTTGCACCAATTCCTTAGCTAGTGTGTTAAATTAATTAACAAAATCGTATATTTAAACTAATATATATTATATTGGTAGGATTCTAGTATTTCACTTGATACACGTCACGCGTCGAGGTTAGTGTTAGAGTGGTTTTCAACAGATTTAAGATAAATTCACAATACCAATTGCATTAGCCGTGATGTAATATAACTACTATTAGCTATCACGCCTGATCCTTTTTTATTATAATAATTAGATCAGTGGCGACTAACCGACTGGCTAACGCGAGGTGTCGTTAAATGATTTACAAAAACATGACACCCCACAGTTGACCCGGGAGCGTCTTTGGCCTAATCCCGGTGAGACAAGAGTAACAAGTCTCCTAAAGGCCCGTTGACACGGTATTAGTTGACTAATGCAAGTACACTAATTTGGCTGCGCGCGCACAGCTTGCACCGTGTCAACAGACAAGAAAGCTACTAACAAGCAAGTCTAATTGCAAGTGAAAAAGTTGGTCACTTTCCTACTTTACTAATGCAAGTAGACAATTCAAAATGGTGGCAATTAAAGAATTTGTTGTGCGGGGGACACTTATTTGTGGAATGTTATGAAAAGAATGAGTTTTTGTGCAATTTTAAGCATCGAACTTATATAGATAAGAATACGAGGGATATTGCACTAGAGGATATTGTAAAGTTATATCAGGTGTACACATTCTCTAGACGTTTCGAAAATAAAATATTAGGCATACGTAAATATTGCAAATGTTCCTTGTGAGAGATATTATTTAATATCGGTAAACAAATGTTATCAATAATTTTATCAAACCATTATTTCCTACCAATAAACGTGGCCAATGTAATTATTTTATATACAATCACAAAATATAATACAACATTGTAGTAGCATGATTAGTTCCGGCAACATAATATTCGCGTTATCGGCAAGTAAGGTATGAATGGCCGGTGGTTTTCACGCGAAATCTTCGGCACATTTTCCCATCACCGCATTTGACACTTTAACCAATCTTTATAAGTTGTAATTAATAATGTTCAGCCCACACACTTCAAACCCTTTGTATTAATGGTTTGGAAGTTTGAGTAGATACATAACATAATATTATTATAGCATAGTAAACCAGATAGTTTATATCTAAACCAATCTACAAATTAATAAATTATTATTTTTAAGGAATATTTTAGGCATTTCCAGCAAAATATTTTGTTATTAGTATACCAAAATTTAAAAAAGGGCTTAAAAAACCTGCGTTAAGCTTATTTAAAAAAATGACCAACCGAAGGTTGTGTTGGGATTTATTGACTTTATTTAAGTTTATTTTTATTTATCATGTGTGCTAAGTGAGTTAACAAATCATGAAAAATAGTACGAGTATAATAATTATTTGGGATCAACTGAAATTCATTTTAAACTATTAAGGAATTAATAAATACGAGACATACTAATCATTAACGTTGTTTAGGCCTATATAAAACAATTTTTTTAAACAGGTCATCTAATTATGATACATTGCGTTTACTGAAAAATTGTAATTTATTTGGCCACCCATTCTTATTCTATATTTACCCTTTCTAGATCTTAACACATAAGCGTAATTAATATATACGTATAAATAACCCGAACGAAAAATGAGACGCAGTTATATAAAAAAAAAGCACCAATAGAGAGATCAGTTAGCACAACCTCATTTTCAGCCATGTTTTTAGAAGCGCTACTAATGCAAGTGAAAAATGCGTGTCAACACAGCTAGCAAGTTAGTAAGCTAATACCACTAATTTTGCATTAGTCCACTAACACCGTGTCAACGGGCCTTTAGCTGTCCCATGCAAGGGAAGAAAACCACCCCAATTAACAGCTTTTAGGAAGGCATTGTTGGATCGAAGGTGACTCTCATAATACTCCTTAATACCTGGCCAGGAGGTTATCAACCTTTCAATCCCCGTTACTGCCTACAAGGTTGCCAAGAACATCTTATTTTCTTCAGTGTTAGTAAAGAATTGCACCAGTTTCAACTAATTTATGGTACATATTTTTTATTTGTTAACAATTTCTTACGTAACCCTCAGTAATAAATATTTGTTGTTATTATTATCAGTTTATATTTTATATTTGTTTGAATTGAATATTGCCAATTTAATCCTAGATCGGAGGTAGAAGCATTACATTTTAAACTGAATGAATTTAAATTTAACTGAAAGTAAAAAAAAAGGTTCTTGGTAGTATCAATAATCTTTCATACGTTGAGATTTTCCTTATTTCATCTATTTAGATATTTTTTGTGCACATAACATTTTACAAGACAAATTTAACTTTTTATAATGTTTGAATTCCAAACGATAAATTGATGTGAAACAGACAGGAAAATATTTATATATATTTTTTACTTGGTATACATCCAAGTGAATATAATTCTGCCATGTTAGTCGAAAGATTGAAGGTTTTATTTCATCTTAATTCAATCATTTTTAGTCAATGCAATTCATTCCTCAAATAGTGCACTTATGTACTAAGGTGTGACTCGAATTTGGTGGCAGGTAGGCTAGTACATTAATCTTGTCTTATGTAATTTCCTGGTGAGAGGGAGGTCAAGGTACGAATCAAGAATAGGTCTACTGTCTTTCATTTTCCCTAAATGTTTTTCCAACATCTTTATCCTCGAAGACTTGCGTACATTAATTCTAGGGCCCCTTTCAAACGAATTGGGTGTCACCCACATCGGCACTGGCGTATGGAAGTTACCACAAACATGACCATTTTCAGACATATTGGGAGAAATCCACTACTCGCGCCTTGTTATATCCAAGTTAGATCGTGCAATTGTACGGTATAAGCATAGAGAAAGGGATAAAATTTCTCTATGGTACAAGCTACTATTGACTTATTTTCCTTTACCTCTTGTACTTGCAAAATAAAAGGAGGCATAGACGCACACTATGGGTGGGATTTATAATCTTCCCGACACTTGTTTCACAGAACTGATATCTCTTGGAATAATTATATTACCAGTTAGGGGTCAATATCTGCGTTCAAATATAAAAACAAATCTTTTAATCATGCAAAAGCAACTAAAAGAGATGATACACACTCTGAAATTCAACAGGCAACTGGAGGATTTGATAAAGGAGAGATAAGCAGAGTGTGATCTTTTTCAAATTTGTTTGCAGAAAAGTACTACAAGATATACCCGATGCTTTTAAAAGTTTCAACTGCATCTGAAGAAATATATTACAAAACATGCCCGATTTTTTTAGTGTTTCTACCACGCCTGAAGAGACGTATTACAAGACATACCCGATTTAAGTGTCTCTACCGTTTCCACACCCTCATACTCATTATCACCATCACCTCATCTTAACAGGACATAGAAAGGTTCTCCACAGAAAATATGTAATATTAGTACATTCGGGTCTCCCTTGGGCAATGGTATATTAGTACTGACCAATAGTTCCACATACTGAACTAAAAATTGATGCAACCCAGATACGCAATGTTATATTAACTTGAAACAATGGTCAGTGGTTCGAGCGGGCATATGGTTAGACGACATCCACTCTGTCAAAAATGGGCCAAAGTGATCTAAAGTGTTTTTTAATATATTACAGTGTTATACTATCCGTTCAGTTTATATGCTTGAGTACTAATTACGCTAATGGGTTAGGGATTGGGAAGGTTCAATCTAGAGGAAGTGAACCTACATTTGTGTGGAGGGATAGTGGAAAACATTTTAGGAAACACCCCAGTTCACTCGATCTAGATTAAAACCTCGTTCTCCCCGTCCTCAGCAGTCTAGCTCAACACAAAACTAGCGTGTTAGCTAACTAAGCCAATGAGGTGGGTGACCTAAGTTTCTAGCTTAAACATCCTTACCTCATTATTGTAAATACGTGGGTATCCTGGATGGGATTCAGAACGAGGTGTACAAAAATTAGCAAAACATCTAAGTAGACTTTATATGCTCTCCTATAGCTGCCTCAGTGGCGTAGTTAGCTAACGTGCTAGCCGTGTTGAGCTTGACTGCCAAGGACGTGGAGATCAAGTCTAGAATCTCGGATGGGTGAACTGGGGCTGGATTTTCCTAAATGGTTTTCCACTCTCCCTCCACGCAAGTGCAAGTTTACTTCCTTTAAAATTCAACCTTCTCAATTCCTAATCCATTAGTGTAATTAGTACTTAGGCGTATAACCCAAATGGGTAGTAAGACGTGGTGGTAAATTAAATATTAAATTAAATTAATATGCTCTTGACCCGAGACATTTTATTCAGTGAATCCCCTCACAACCACCTTGGGTCTTCAAATTTGTGTTTTATCAGATTTAAAAGAATAAACAATTCTCTTACCTGCTACCCGCCTCAGTGGTGTAGTTGGCTAACGCGCTAGTCATGTTGAGCTCGACCGCCAAGGACGGGAAGATCGAGGTTCGAATCTTGGTCGAGTGAACTGGGGGTGGTTTTTCCTCAATGGTCATCCACTATCCCTCCACGCAAATGCGGGTTCACTTCTTCTAATTAAACCTTTCTCAATTTAATAGCGTAATTAGTACTTAAAGCGTATAACGCGAACAGGTACTAAGACGCGATGCTAAATAATAATAAAGATAATAATCTCACCTGCTTTTTTATTAAATCATACCTTCCCTCCTCTCACTCAATTTTCGATTTATAAAAATCATTAAAGCTTTATTATGAACAAAATCATAATTGAAAATAAATTAAATCATTGTGAGAAAGATAGCACCTTGTGACTATAATGTTATTTAAAGTTTGTCCTCAAAATGAAGACTCAAATTTTTATTTTATACTCGAGGCAAAAATAAATAGAACTATTTAATTCTTTCCTTCTCTAATTTAAACTAAATTGTACCAAGCGTGTCCGGCTGGTAAATGTAGGTAAAGTTCAATGTAGTAATAAATATCTAGCGTATTTGTGGCTAAATTTATATACGATCCGATTAAATTGTTCAACTGAGTAGTAGAGAAATAATTTTGGGTTTAAAGATAAGGATGTAGACGTAGTTCTGACAACATTCTAAATAAGTTTTAAAGAAGGAGTATCGAGTAATAAAAAAAAAGAATATACGGAACACAGCACAAAAGCTGTATATAGACCATATAGCACGCTATGACAAATGAATCCGACTGTCACGCACGGATTGGGAGTCAAGGAGCACATACAAAAACTGTGTATCTCCCCTGCGGTCTTTGTTATTTCGAACATTAAACCTTATAGCAGCTGCAACTGGTGAGGTTTGGAATATAAATACTAGGATTAATGTGAGGACGTTCTTTTAAATCCTCACTAAGACTAATAACTCAAGTACTCCATTATATTTTAATCCATTACTGTTTACAGCCTAATTTCCGTGTCAGTATTTTATTCAAACCACATATTTCCACTCCCAAATTTATAGGCCTATCATAGTTTCATTTGTCTTATAGTTTAACTTAAGACTAGGACAAACACAGTATCCAGTCCCCTACCGTTTATTAATAGCACACTTCACCAATGATACATTTTTGGCCAAGCCGGAAATCAAACCCGGGGCTCTTTGTTCAGTAGACAGACAAACTATAGACTGAACAAAGATGTCGGATACTTGATTACATGAATAGTTGAGTCAAGTTAACTTTGACTTTTTCTAATAGTTCTAAGGAATTTATAACGAATAAAAATCTCCGTTTAGACTCGTGGACAACTAGGTCAATTACATATAAAATTGCTTCACTCTGACTTTGGACTTTTTCCAATGATCTAAGGAATTTTGATCAAATATTTCCATTCGTTTGACATAGTGGCCAGATAGGCTGATTACATGTTTTGTTTATTAACTCTCTCTTTGGCCTTTCATAGTAATTCTTAGGAACTTTTAAATAATAAAACCTTACGTTTGGTCTAGATTTTTTTTATAGCACCGCGTTTTTACCACCCGTTCAGGTTATAGGCCTATGGAATAGTTTCACTAAAGTGTTAGGGACTATAAAGTTTGAATTTAGAGGAAGTGTATCCACATCTATGTGGTGGGAGATTGGCAAACCACTTAAGTAAAGCACTCTCTGTACATCTGACCATGATCGAATTCAAATCTCTCTGTCTTTATTAGTCTGGTCTATTGTGAGAGTGACACCTTAGATCATACGGCCACAAAAGCGGGTTTTGGTCTAAAATATATCTCCCTTCTTTGGGAGTATTGGCAGGTACATGTACTGTAAATTATATTTAACTCGCTCTCAAATTTAAAGTTATTCAAAGCTCATATTCATTCGACTGGCAAATATATTTAATATTATTATTATTATTATTATTACTAGCATCGCGTCTTACTACCCATTCGGGTTATACGCACTTACGCTAATGTGTAATGGTAGGGTGATTGTGAGATGAAATGGATAACCACGGTGGAGGCCTGGCATTCCCCACATTCACAAGATGTCTTGTAAGAGGTGAAGGAAGGGTTAAACCCTGGCCGCCAGCACAGAAGTCTGACACCTTACCCCTTGACCGCCAGTTCACCTATATTTAGTAAATTTGACAAATAAAGTCAAGTAAATAAGCGATAAATATTTACGAGGCATATCAGTCAAGAGATGATTTTAAATAATCCTACCCTCCAAATGTCAGGAAAAGATTAGTATCTGGTGGATATATTTGTTTATAGAATATTTTAAATATATCTGTTATACATTTTGGACTTCAAGAACTGTAGGTAATGATTCAATTAAGATGAGGTACACTAAAATTGGTATTAACACTTTATGATTTCCCATTATTTCTTCAGATAAATAATAATAATATTAATTTTTCATAAAAATAACTCTTCTCATATAGTTGAGTTTGATTACAATACAACTTGCATATAGTGAACTGCTTTAAAAATCAATAAATAGAATATTATTGAAGAAAGACTAAGTGAATACGACAAAAAAAAAGTGTGAATTATTAATCTTAATCTTTAATTTAAAAAATCACGATTCTGCCCTGTGGTATTATAATGTAACTTTTAAAAATCAAATTTGAATGAAATTCAGCAAAACGCATTAAATGTAGTTCCATGTACGAGGAGACATACATACGGCTAGGCAGATGGACAGACAAACTGATACACATGGGGGAAAGAGAATTGGAAGAACAATTTTTTGAATTCGGGGAAAAATAAAACATCAAGATTGATGTTAATATTGATGTCAAAAATGTTAACAACTGCAATATTTTGTTTGTATCAGAGAGTATAATAAACTATTCAATAAAATAAGCTAACTTTATTTTTACTATAAAAATCAATTACTTATTTTATTTGTATAGTAATCATGTGTTTGTAATCTTTTTATTGTAATCAGATTTACCAAAACACATATTCAGTAAAGATTGAAATTTTTGTTTGTAAATATTATGTATAATTAAAGATTTTACCAATAGATCCTCCTAAAGTTTCCCCTCTTGGTTTAGGCTTAACTTAAAATTTTTTTAAATAAACGTTTTTACGTAATGTAAATTGATGTTATATCGTTGTTCCTCTAACAAATGACGTGAAATATAAAATAGCCAATACAAGACACATACACACGCACCTTACAAAACACACCTGTATTCACAGACGACCTAACAAAGATCTCATTTCATACACATTGTGTCTAAACAACATTTCTTTCCCATAACAAAGGGCACACAATAGGCCAAGTGTATGCAAACGTATCCATAGCGCTAAGATCGGTTGATAAGTACGGTGACAAATGGTTAGAAATGTTTTTGTCGAGCTGTGTATAGTAATCAGACACGTGCTCTCCACCATGCATATGTAAATAAAGTAGTCGAGAAAACACATAGTGAATTTATTTAAATTTGGTTTGTTTCTCATTGTTAGAGGGGAATCATTTTCTTATTAGTGCCACAACTTTTAGCGTACAATCTAACTACCTGATTCATACATTATTAAATTAAATAACTCAGATGAGGGGAAGTTAATTTATTTAAATTAACTAGTACTAAGCTATGGAGATGATGGGTAAATATTAATAGAGATAATACTCAACCAGGATTAAAACTAAAGTATGCTACAGTCGAGATATGAAAGGGAATATAAAGACATTTCTGTGAAATATAATAAAAAATTATAAGTCCGTACTTACGTATCAACTTTAATAAAACATAAAACCGTATCCAAACAAAAACTTGCATGAAATTTATGAACTGGTATGAATATTGAAACACTCTTATTTGTCTTAGCTTGGTACAGTGCTATAAATTTATTGTGTTTAAGTTTACATTTGATCCTATATATATATAATAATATTATTTATAATATATTTAGTCCATTTGCAAAGTTAAATCATATGAAAACTAATAGGATCACTATTTCAAAAGCATTATTAAAAGGGTAGGACGATTAAATAATTGTGAGGTAGCTTCAGGTTTACTGGATATATACATTAATTTGTGGATTATATATATTTCATATTGAATATATACATACTTTTTAATTTTGGTGTGTATATATATATATATGTATTATATTCATTTTTTTAAGTGTTTGTATTTATATCAAAAATTGAAACAAAAAATCATTTTTATTATTTAAATCCGGCATAGTCTATGTTATTATTTCAGAATTACAGTGTATATTTTACTTTAAATTAAAATTATTTAGCTATTATAATCATTTTTCTGCATCTTAATTTCTAAATGCATTTTTTAAATAGTCATTATTGCTTTAAAGTGATCAATTTTTTCTTAGTATTTTTGGAGACAGCTGTTATAAAATCATCAAGTAGAGCTGAATAGGTGGTTGACATTTAAATGCTATATAATTCACTTTAATGTTAGGCGTTTGATATTTGTGGTATTGAATAGTGTCAATAAATTAGATCTAAAAAAAACCTAGCAATATGAATGTTATAGAATATATTACATACAATTAGTGTACTAGCTTACATACAGTTAAAGCCTAAATCTAGGGAAAAATTTTGGGATGAGTCAGAAATACTCATCACTAGCATTATAATGTAATATACACTCCATACACCCTGAAAATAGTAGAACTACTTTGGTGAATCATACTATGGGCCTATCTTATAAACTGTACCATAATATAACTATAAAGGGAAATATTTATACTTTTCAGGGTAAACAACGAGTACAACTCAGTTTACACTGAACGGTGGTAAGCTTATTTTTAATTAGAATCAAATATACAAAGTTATTATTTAAATTTTTGTATATTATTATTTTGTACGAATTCAACCGCATATAAATATAAAAACATTAATATGAGCTTTGACTATTTGATTCTAAAGTATATGTGATCCCTTACAATTTAACAATAAGCCAACTACCAAGTCAAAGGTGACTGCGTTATCTGATAGATCGTGATCTTAATAAATCACACATTTGTTGACGAAAATTTCCGCACGTACTGTACATCATAGACTCTGCCTTAAAATTTGAGTGAAGAATGACCCTGGACATGGGACTATTCCTGGATAGCTAAGTAGCTAGAGCATTGGCTTATTAAGCCAAAGGTCAAAGGCTCGATTCCCGTGTCCAGGTGTCAATTTTCAATTTTCAGAATAAAATTAATTTTAATAGTTCCCTCATGGCGCAGCTTATAAAATAGGGTCATAGTTTAGTTAGTAAAGCTAAGACTGCTATATTTTAGAGTGAATTGGATGTAAAAACTAAGCTTAAATTAAATTAAATATGTTTTGTATGGTAAAAAAATGAAATTAAAAGTTTGCTTTTGAATTTAATTTACATAAACTTGTTCTTTGTTTTTTCATCACTGCTTCTCACTATCCACTTGGGTTATACTTAGTATATCACTAGGCGGGCACATCACAGAGGGTGTTAAAAATTCCCTCCCCGATTTGATCACAACAATATCCGTCTGTTGTATTTCAGACGCACTCACCCTTCGGACCCGTTGCGCGTGGCCGGAAACTCCTGCCCGTCTAATGATATGCTACTTGCTATACACGTATGTACTTACAGTTGCGTATTCCCGGCGTTATTTAATCTAATTTCAACTTTCATTTATTAATAATACAATATTATTTTTCCGAACATTTTGTTACTAGGGCTTTCTGGTTTTTTTTCTAACCACCAACGCTGTGGCTTAAGTTTGAGCATAAAGTTTAGAAATCCCCTGTGTATATATATATATTTTAATGCTTAAACAACGCCACTATCCACACTGGTGTCACGTGAGACTCGTCAAGTCTAGTTTTCCGATGAAGAGAAGGTTAAGGTTTGAATCCCGTTATGATGTACTCAGGATGTTTTCTTTCTGAATTTATTCTCCACTCTGCTTTCATGCTAATGTGGGTTAGTTCTTATAAATTATAACAAACTCCTTCCTAAGCGTTTGGTAAAGATATGCGCCTAGCCCGGATCGCCAGTAAGACATCAAGCATGAAAAAAGTTAAGAGTATGAAGGTAACTTCTATTCCACTGTCTTACTACCAAACTAAGCTGTATATTCCACATTTCAACCAAACTAATTTAGTATGGATGAGGAAGGTAGAGAAAAAAGTAAATAGAATCTCTTTTTATTCGAGATAGAGTGGGAACATTCGGTAAAAAAGGACTTTCAGTACAAATTACTTGGATTTTAGTCCAGACCTTTCTGAAATAAAAGAATAAGTTTAGATTATCTTGATATTTAGTCTACGTACATACCTACAGATGACCTACAGATGGGGGTTTAACTAGTTTATATACAATTGTTAATAAAAATATATATTTATTATTTAAATATAGTATTGATTTAAAAAAATACTCTGTAAAACAGTTACAATAAAACTCTTCCAAACTGTCAATATTCATAATGTTCAAATTAATTGTATATCCCTTGTGGAACAAATGTAACTTTGCTTTTAAATTAAATGCAATAAATTATCTTTCCGATAGCCACGTATAAGCGTTATGTTATATTTCTGTGTTTTGGCTCATAATGTGAATTGGTTTGTTTCCAAAGCGAACTCTACTTTTGAGTTTTTACTCGTATTTTGTGAATAAATAAAGCGGTTGGTTCATTTGTCTTGTCTAACCACAGCGCACATTCGGTTTAATGTCGACTCAGCACAAAATGAACAAAAATAGCAGAGAAATACACACACACACACTCATTTCAGTTTGGTTCATTTTAAAATGTCCTAAAAATATTACTCGTCCTACATTTATTCCACTTCACCTATATTTTTTTATTTTGTTGTTCCTTATACCAATCTCTTTAAAAGAGCAAAAATATACAATTATATATATATATATTTATATATTTTTAAATATATCTATTCAAAGTTTTTACTATAGTAAATAATAAATATAATACCCACAATATATAGTATTATCCATTTATTGTAATTTATTTTAATTTACTAAGCCTATACATTTTTGAAAAACATTTAAATATTTAATAAGGAACGTTTAAGAATATTTATAAAATAAATTCATATTTATGTCTTTAACATTGAATTAATACAACTAATACAACAGAGCTTCAATAAAAGTTAATTTATAATGTATAAATAGATCTATACATCTTTCTATTTAAATTCCCATCCCTTACCAGAATCGGTCCGATATCAAGCAGAAAAGTTTATCAGTGACTAATTGATCTGCCCACATTATTACAAGTCAAGAACAATATTAATATGTAGGTTTTTTTTCTGTACTATGTCTAACCATACGCCTGGAATATTGGTATACTTACACTAATGGCGTAGGAACTGTATGGATATAGTTGGGAAATGTATTCACATTAGCGTGGTGCTAGAGTGTAATACAATATGAAAAACCATCGCCATTACATCCCTCCGGTATTTGAACACTTACCTCTACATTAGCAGAAAACCTAATTATTCAACGTTAACACTTTAACCTGCAAGTACCTCAATTTTGTGTCACATTCATTTGTATGGAATAAAATACTTGGGGGTAAGAAAAGATTTTGATTTTTTCTACTAATAATATGCAAACATTGAAACATACATAGGCATAAATTTGGTGTATAATATACACAAACATATAATATATGTAATATGCTGCAAAGTTTGCGTATTATTTATATATATATATATATATATACACACATCATTAAAACAAAAATAACAATAATCTGCATACATTCAGATTAAAAACCATCAAAAATTCAAAATGAACTTAAAAATAACCCAATATTTGGTGGCATTTTGGTTTAAATTATTTTAACGTGCTTTCAAATTTTGTTATTAACTACTCAATATTTTTCATCAATTAAATATATTTGAGAACCTACATAATACTAAAACATTTTTAGCAGATATTCCTTAGAAATCATTCAATATAATAATATAGAGTGACCTAAGCAAATAAAGTTGGCCTATTATTTCATGGTTCTAATTATTCTGAGTTGAATTGTAAAAACTAACTTATATTTTAGACATAAAAAAAGAATCACATGCATTAAAAAATATGAACAAAATATATATTAATATTAACATATATGAACAAAATATATATTAATATTAACATAAATAGGTCTACTTGTTTTATCTAAATAATGAATCAAAATTAAAATAAAATATACATTTTGATTTAGGAGTCTCACCTAACCAAACTAAATACAAAATTTGGTAATATTATAGTTTTATTTACAGAAAAATTCAATAAATTCATAAGGATAACTCCCATCACAGAGAGTGTATAATAAATACAGATCTAAATAATAATAATATTTTATTTGCTGTGGGTTATCTGAGAATACAATGTTTGCGCCATAAGAGATTTCAAGTCCTTATTCAAGAGCAAGGGAGTCTCGTTTGGACCAAACCTTCTACCCTTTCCCCCCTACTCCCTTTTATCCCTTCGCCCCTCATTACTTCCCCCCTCTCCGCGCTAGACTAACCTCGGGCACAGTAATTTTTCAACAAGTCCCTCCCTAGTACGTACATGTATAGCTAACATAAATATCGCGCCTACAGTGGCACTGTTAATTATTAGACTGGGACACACTGGAGGGTGGAATTCTGGGTAATTGCACAGTGACGTATTGTTTTAACATGCTAATGGCTGCGACTTAACTGCGCGCCCTTGCGTTGCATTGTGTTTCACTGATTACCCAGACCCCCTAACCCCCAACGCTGCCACCAAAAACTCTCTACAACCTTCCTTTAGAAAAAAAAACTCTTTCCAGAAATTCGTTATGTTGTTCATTTGTCTACCTTCAAAATGGCTACTTTAATACCATTGATGAGCCAAGTATGTTTATAACGATAGAACTCACAATCTTTTTATACATGTAATTGGATATAGGCTTATATTAAAATGATTGCTCCTCCGTACTAATTAATGCAATATATGAATGTGAGTAATTTACCTTAACCAAGGTTACATAGCTTAGTGATTCGGGCAATCATTAGACCTGATTGCTGGTGAGGGGTTTGTGGAATATTGAAATCTAGGCGGTTGAAAGACAATTTTTATTAGAAGGGACAGTTAGAAACAAAAAATCACATTTTTTTTGCATCCAAAATTTACCTCCTCTTATTATTTAATTACTGTTGTTTCATAGGTATTGCTAATATCTATCAAAAGAGACACCTTCATATAGCATGGTCAGGCATATAAACATGTGAATGTAGATTAAGTAACTTTTCTAGCTCTAAAATATGGTCTATCTTATAAAAATAAAACTATAATTTGCAGGTGTATTTCCAAATTTCTTTTAGCAATGCAGCTATATTGTTCTTGCTTTTGTATCTCTACTCTTTGCTATGAATACATGCTAATAATAAGAATCACAAGGAAAAGCGTATCGTGCTTCGGTGGCCACATCATCTAAGGCGTTAATCTTTCGGTAGACCAGACTGCCAATCACTGGGAGAAAAATGTTCGACTCTCAATGGGGTGTATTGAGGGTGATTTAGCAAAATGGTTTTACACTCTTTCCTCATGCAAACGTGGTTAAGTGTCCTCTAAATATAGACTTTATAATCCCTAAAACTATCAACAAGATTAGCATATAAGCGTTAAGCCCGAACGGGTAGTAAGATGCGGTGCTAAAAGAAGTTAAGAGCCAAGCTTTTTTTACTTTGAGTAGCTATTTCAGTCTTTTAAGGCTCTCAAAATTGATTGTTTTTTAAACTTTTGGTTACCTGCGATCGTCGGTACTTGGGCTGGACATCACGTTGGTCTTATCTGGTTTGTTGGTGATGGGGAGGTCAGAACTAAAACCTCGGCAGGGTGTATTGAGTTTTTCCCCTTGAGTGGTAACCCACTCTCCCTCCACCAAAATACGGGATGAATATTATACATTTCATCTACCTCATCCTTACATTATATGCATGATTAAATATGAATAACCTGAAATATACTATTGATTTTCAAATAAATGCTGATGTAATTCTTTTTAAAATAAATTACGGTGCACACTCCTTATCACTTCCTTTCCTAAAAATGGAAATTATTCAAAGCTCGTATGCTATGTGAATGGAATTAATATACATTGTTGATGAAACACTCCACCAAAGACCATAAATTAAATAATAACCATTGTTTCAAAAATATATATAGAAAAACGAAGTATCTCTGTTCACAGACGAGCTTAACAATCAATTGACCAGAGCTCTATTTTATATATATATATATATATATATATATATATATACGTTGGTCTATATCTCATTAAATCTGAATTTCTTAAATGTATATTTCAATTAAAGATTATTAATTTTTAATAGTAAGCCTACTACAAATTTGCATTTATAATTATTATTATTATTACTATTATTATTATTAGCATCGCGTCTTACTACCCGTTCGGGTTATACGCACTTACGCTAATGTGAAATGGTAGGGTGATTGTGAGATGAAATGAAGGACCTACAGTTTAACGTGGAATCCGAACCACGGTGGAGGCCTGGCATTCCTCACATTCACAAGATGTCTTGCCAGAGGTGAAGGAAGGGTTTGGTAATCAGATAAATCTTTGCCGGGAGCGGGGATCGAACCCCGGCCGCCAGCATAGAAGTCTGACACCTTACCCCTAGACCGCCAGGTCACCTGCATTTATAAGTTATTGCGTAACTCTAATAGTTGCTGAGATATGATCAAAATTAGAATCTTCTACCTATGAAAAATATTATCAGAGTAATTTTAATGGTAAATTAAGAATTTCAATTTTGTCTATAATCCTAGATTTGTAACTAGCTATGCTGTCTACCCACAGATTACAATAACTTAAATAAGGAGCTAGGATAAATCAAGTGATTTCCAAACAATTGTATGAGTATTATCCTGGAGACAGAATGGAGCACCGCTTATAGAGAAAGGTAAATGCTTTTGGTAGGGGTAGAACTCTGTTCTTCTCGGTAGAAGTTAGTAGTGTAGACTGATACTCTAGCAATACATTCATTTTTTATAATATTCTATGCTTACAAAAATGGTAACAAATTACTTAATCTAAGAGTTAAGTGAACAGAGTATATCTCCTAGCAATTGCACCCGCATTAACGTGGATAAGGTATTGGAAAAAAGTTACACATGCAGGAACATCTCTGAGTGTCCAAAGCTGAGATTTAAACCCCGACCTTTCTTTGAAGGGAAATATAGTATATCATGATATTCACACATTGAACCTCTTTCAGTAAATGTTCTCTTTGGACCTGATGCCATCACCAGCTTAAAACATACATTTCAAAAAATATATCTAAAACAACTAGTCCTACCTGTATGTAGTTTTATCATGTATATAATAAGCTTAATTTAATCATGTGTCAAAAGAAAAATCATCCTATAGTATATTTAACCTTATTTTAAATTTAAAAGAAAATAAAAGAGACACATTAAAACGTAAGAGCATAAATTCCTAGCAAAAATAGTGAATGCTTTTAAAATGTTTCAAAACCATTCAAGTTTGAAGTACCGTGATAAGCGGGTAAAATACTCGAGAGGGGACGTTGTTAAGTGGTCTACCCGATATACCAACCTGTTCTCTTAAGTATTTCTCTTAAAGCTCTGAAAAAGCCCTGTTATTGGCGCTTCTTCCCTTCTAAACTCTGCAATAACTCGCTAACAGCGCAACCTACCTCTATGTGTAATAATAGCGAACCTTCAAACCCACCACGGAAACACTATAATACGTCAAGTTGTTTATTACTCTTCCTTTCGGAACTACTTGAGAAAATACCGTGTGGCCAACTTAATTTTTTTTTTCGTCTCCACCAACTTTTTTTCTACTAGTTTCTATAGCCTAGGTATATTATTATTTCTTTCCTCACTCTACCGTTGTGTTAAAAAGAGTAGTACAATAAAAATTGATCTAAATAAAAACAATGCCCAATATATTTATTTATATACTTTGTTTTTTGGCAAAGCATCTCAATCGTCTTTGGGTTATACGCTTATTTAGTAATTAAACTAGTAGTTTTAGGAATTAGGAAGGTTATAGTTAGAGGAAGTGTACCTTCATTTGCGTAGAGGAAGAGTGGGTAAACTATTTTGGGAAATTCTACCTCAACAACTAACCAAGATTCTAACATTAATCTCCAGATCATCGGCAGTCTAGTCTACTGCGAGAGTAGTACTAGAGATAATGACTGTGGCCACCAAAATTGGTTTTATTTATATTAATTGTTTAAAATGTTTACAGTTTTTATTTAGCTTACTTTTCTTTTAGTTAAGAAATAATATTTATAATCTTGTTGTCTTCTTGAGGTAACTTTACTATATAATAAATAAGAATATTTTTTATAGTTTACAAAAGTGGATACGTAGACTAGACTAAATGTTAATCTCGTCTGATCTACTTTGCGAATGACGTGAAAGTCTAAATGTTTGAATTCCATTTTGGTGTGCCAAGATAGGTTTAAAAAAAAATGGTTTACCACTCTATTTCCGGGAAAGTTTGCGAGTATATTTTTTCTAAATCCTCCCTACCTCATTCCTAAGAAATAATTTTGGATAATTAAATTGGTAGTAGATTTAAGACGCGTAGCATTAAAAGAAATTCTAGTATTTGTCATGTATATATCTTTTTCCATCTTGGATCTATTTACCTACCCTCACATCTGTCCCTGATTGATTATTTTCTCACAGGAACTATAATTTACCAAATTATAATGAAATGATGGTGTTTTAAAAAAAAATATGTAAAAGAATGAGATTTATTTCCCTCGTTAGTAATAGAATATGATATATTTACAGCTAGGAAATTTTTTGTCAGTACAACACCCATGCAGCATTTTTTTAAATTAAAAATATTTTACTTTATAAATACCTACACATTTCTTTGAATATAAAGCATATTTAGTTCGTTCTTAAGATTTAGTTAACATCGTGGACGTGAATGGTTGAAATTCACATTGGTTGACACGTGGAATAAATGTCAATATCGTATCTTCTGTTTTAGTGATTGAGGGAGGTTAGTTCATATTGTTGCAGGAGGTAGGTTTAATGGAATCTCATTGTATTTGTAATTGGTGGGTGCTCAACTATGAAAGAGGAGGGGTCAAAATAATTCTGCAAGCAATAAAAAATGTACTTTATTTTTTAATGTTTCAATATTATTACATTATCTCTTACCAGTGACAACTTAAGATCACATTACTTGAAGGGATATATTAAGTTAGTTTGAGTATTTTGAATCTAGCTTAGTATATGTTTTTGAAACAATAATACAGGTTCGATACAATATAAAATTATTTAGTTTCCTTGACTTTTATATGTTTCCAGAATTAAAAACACGCGTTTACCCAGTACTGTATATGAAAAGCTATAAATGATATCGTCACTTTTTATGTTAAGTTCTTGCCATGAAAAATATTAAGATGAATATTTCGGCTGTCCATAACAAATCAAATAAATTGGAGATTAAAATAATCCAGATTTCTTAAATTATCACTCAAAGAAGAAATCACGCAACTTATTAGCTAGAAATGACCATGATGAAAACGTTATAAATAATAAAAGTGATATTTTCAGAATCAAAAATGTAATTTAGTTTAATTATTTCTGTTTTAAGGCTAGGCACACAGAATTTAATATTATTTGACACCTTGTCCTACTACCCGTTCGTGTTATAAGCCTAAATGCTAATTACGTTAATGGGCTAGGAATAAGGAAGGTTGAATTCAGAGGAAGTAAACCAGTATTTGTGTGGAGGGATAGTGGAAAACAATTTTGAAAAAACCACCCCCAGTTCACCCTTCTGAGAGTCGAACCTCGATCTCCCCATCCTCGTTAGCCTAGCTCAACACGAAACTATCACGTTAGCTAATGGCGCAACCGAGGCGGGTGAAAGACAAAATATTTGTATTAAAAGAAGGTAATAAACTAACAAAATTTAAGGTAAGACATCTTTGTAAATGACATTAGTGGTTTTATCACCAGAAGTGAAAAATTACAGGTTTCTGCCATAACTATTATGGGAACACACCACATAGAATTGTCCATGCAAGAAACATTTCCCGCGAAGATCAACGCCTGCCACCTTCAGGTTTTTTTTTCGCTGTGTTGATGGCCATCATATAGCTAACCTGGGTAGAGATTACATCCATTTAAACTGTAAAGTCAGGTTTGATGGAATCATGGGTATTCTTGTTACCAAAACCCATTTTCCTTAATGCAACCTGTCGTGACAGTCGTCTCTATGATAAAGTTTTGCAGACTATTTACCTGTAAGTGGGTCCCATTACACAGTTTACTTGGATTAAAATAACGCAACAAAATTATAGATACTAAAACTTTAATTGAAGAGCGTGGGTGTATAATTTAAATGGATGAAGGAAATTTAAAAATTACAAGATCAGTAAACGTAGACTATGGGTGAACTTAATAGAATAAGAAAGTTTAATAATAAAACAAATTTTGCAGTATGGTGCTTTGTAAATAGTCGTTAATTTTATCCGACGATTCAATTTTGGAGATAGAATATCTTGCTACTTGAACAATAAGAGAGGCTTGTTTTGCACAAAAAATATATCGTGACTAATAAAATTGACTAATTCTTGGTTATCCTTGAGCACGACGTATATCTTGTAGCTATTCAATGACACCTTGCCTTCAAATCTTGGGAAGACTTAGTTGCTGAGTTTCAGCAATATATTGATGTGGTGATGTCCGAGGTAGTAAAATATATTCAGAAATTGGTTCAATTTTACGATCTTCCAGAACCCGACAATTTTGAAGGTGAACCGACACTGTGGTACCAGTCCAATAAGTCACCCAATAAAAAGCCCCGAGATGCAATTATTGAATCCCTTTCTATGTGTAATGTGAATATATTTCTTGTCATACCGGAACTTCTCATAATAATGGCTAAACTTCCCATAACAACGGGTACAAATGAACGCTCTTTCTCGTCCCTAAGGCTGTTGAAGACTTAATTGGCAAGTTTCAGTAATATATTGACAAACAGGTTCTTGTCTTCTCACAGGTAGATGCGCATGTTGGTTGACAAGGGATGTTTCCTAACCTCTGGGGATATGTAGAATTGTTTCATACAGGGACCTCGTCAGATTTATTGATCTGGAATGACCGGTAGAGATAGGTGGAAGTATCTTGTGTTTCTGAGTCACGATTTTAAATTTTATAATTTTATTTTTAAATAATTAAAGTCCTCAATTATATGTTTGGTCCGATAAAAGATATCAATATTGGGTCCACAAGGGTCAACACTTCGTATTAAAATGTCAACTTCCGGCTAAAATTTTCGACATTTTATTAGGTGTTGCACATCTTCATGTCATCGAATTGCTATTAGATTCTTCATTTATAAATTTTGACCAATAAAAAATGTAGATATTGACAATTGAGTTAAAAATGGAAATAAATCATTATTCTACAAACATTTCTCCTAAGATATTTAAGTAAAAATAACAAACTATTTGAGAAACATACTTATATTTAATTACTCTATGGCATTGGAGAATTATTTCCAAGGCTCGGGGAGTCATGAGACGTCGAAATCCACTAACATTTCAGGTTAGATTTCTTAAGGCTGCAATACTTTACCTATAGTATTCAAAAAGTTAAGAAATATGCTTATATCTTTAAAGTTATTGGTTTTATAAAGATATGCTGCGAATATAATATTTGTATTATAAATAGTTCTACATATTTGTAATAAGTAATTTCATATCTTTAAGAGTTAGGGAGATATGATTTAAAATATTAGAGTTTACGCAAATGACCGGAGCCCTCGAAGTCATTTTGCCGAAATATTGAGAGTAGCCATTTTTATTGTATTGTTTATAAATGTTTATAAATGAAAAATCCTTCGCTTGATCCTCGGGGCTCCGCCCCGCGTCCCAGACCGCGTTTTCCTGACCATGTCAGGCCTCCCGTCCTTGGACAGCCGTATCCGCGGGCTGGAGGAGAGGTTTTTCAGTCGGGCGCTGGCCAGCTCCAACATGATCGTCAGGGGCATCGGCGATTACGACGCTCCTGATCATCCCTACCGCCGAATAAGGGACGGCGTAGGGAACCCCTTCGTCGACGTCGGAAGGTGACTTCGGAGTCGAATCTGGGGAGTCGTGACCCCCCTTCTAGTCGTGTGAGACTGGGAGGGGAGGCCAGATAGTGGGCGATACCGGCCGACAGGCCGTGTTAGTTGCGATCGGACGGATTAATGGGTGGTGTTGAGTGGAAGTGTCACGAAGTGCACCCGTAAACCGGTCAACGATGACCAACCAGGTCACATGTGTCGTGTGGGGGGGAACACAAATCCCCCACTATATATATGAATTTTGCCCTATTTGGGGATCTGAATAAATAGAAAAAACATTTAATTTACTATCGTACCATTGTAGTTTTTGAGAACTCCAAGGGGTTGGGAAAAAAATGTTATTGTTTCTATTATGAGTTGTTTTTGTGTAAAATGTATGTAAATATAAAATAGATATTAATTGAGAATAATAAAAATACTAATGAAAGAAAGATATGAAAATTAATCAAAATCTTTAGAGCCGATTTTGATAAAATCCAATTTATCTTTTTGCCCTTCAGTAAACTACCGTTAATTTTAGAGTTAGATAACCAATTTCATAATCTCCTCTGGGTAACCCTATGAAAACCCTAGATACCGAGTTTAAGCATGATCGGCAAAATTGTTTGGGCTATAGTTGGAGGTAGAGACAGACAGACAGACGGCAATTAAAAACAACATTTTCGGATTCGGGGGAACATGAAACGTCGATATTCATCAAAATCTCTAGCTTGATTTTTTGTTTTTACTATCGCAACTCTACCTGTAAGATAGAGAGAAAGTAAAAATACCTCATACTGATCTAGTCAGTTGTTCTCTAATTATAAGTGAACATATTATATTTACACACACACCTATAAGAATTGGTTAATTCAAAGCAACTAACTTAACTAATATATTATTTCTCTTTGTAATTACAATTGAATTGTATTCTGTAACTACTATGTGAATTAGGAAATTAAGTTAAACAAATAAATAATGAATTCTACATTAAATAGGAGAATAATACTCGTCTTTAAAAGCCACCTGATTTTTAAAAATTTAATTAGTCTAATCAATAGCTTAAAACCTTCCCTGTGAAATGTATTCATACTATAAAAGAAACTGCATTGTAATCATTTGAATGGTTCCAAAGATCTTGGAGAGAAGGTGACCTGTGGCCTAGGAGTAAGGTGTCGGACTTCTGTGCTGGGGTCCGGGGTTCACTCCTCGGTTTTGGTACAGTATTTATCTGATTACCAAACCCTTCCTTCACCTCTGACAATACATCTTGTGAATGTGGGGAGTGCCAGGCCTCCACCGTGGTTTGGATTCCACGTTAAACTGTAGGCCCTTCATTTAATCTCAAAATCACCCTACCATTACACATTAGCGTAAGTGCGTATTACCCGAACGGTTAGCAAGACGCGGCGCTAATAATAATAATAATAATAATAATAAAGATCTTAGAAACAAACTCTCAAAACTATTTGGTTTTATATGTAGTAGGTTTTAATATTTCTACAATTTTATGGAATAACAGTGATGTCCCCAGCTTTTTCTTCAAAATAATCAATTAAATTTTATAAATGTATAAGCTGTAATTAATATCTTCTATATTAATGGCTGTACCCCAAAGAACAAGACCACTAACCTATCCGCTTGTGCTCACTCAGGTTCTTAAGAAGCCTAGCTACTTAGGTACCTAGCAATTAATCAATTAAACGCTCTATCTATGGCAACTAATAGTGAGTTATCATACTCACACTGAGGTGGCGCTAACATAGTCACTCGTCAACGGGGATAGTTAGCCCCAGTTAGGGCCAAATAGCTACAGCCTAGAGCTATAGTGACCACATTCACGAACAAAACTTGTATACTACGTACACCCAACAACAACTTAAATTTTATAAATGTATACGCTGTAATTAATATTTTCTATAAATACTTTTGGATATTTTTTAAAATAAATCAGTATAACTAGTATATGCTATTCAAATCCATGAGATAGCTTTCACGCTCTCATCCCTTCTAAATTAAAGTCACTTTAGAGGTGGAAGACTATGTAAATACTGGCGAAGTTAACAAATACACAGGTGCGTAAAACACGAACGGGCAGTAAGACGCGGTGCTAGTAATAATAACAATAACACAAATTATTTCATTTTAAATTATCTCAAATCAGGTTACTTATTTTCAAAATAATACAATGCTTCAAATATAAAATAATTCTGCATTCACCTAAAAATTTAATATTTTTTAGTTAGTTTTATAGAGGTTTTAGACATAAAGGAAGTTTCACCTAACTAAAATGGATCCTAGAGTGTAGAAACAGGGGGTATTTATTACACACACTCTACTTCCTTTTACTTTCGGCCACAAATAATATGATAGGGAGTGGAGGTAATCAAAGGAACATACAAAAAAGGTAAAACATTTGCATGATTTAAAAAATTACGATATGAATGGTTAATTCAAAGTTATAATAACAAAGCAGAATACCTTACATGGTCTGAAATATCAAACTGTGGTATGTTGAAAATCAAAATTAAATAATAACTTCATATATTATTTCGTGCAGTTAAATTGAGGGAATGTTACAAAACATGTAATCTATTCTACAATCAAAGGGGTCAGTCTTGAAGAGAGAGTACAACCCATAATGTTGATTACAGTTCAAATAATTATTGCAAATAATATCCATCAGGAAATTATATAATGAAAAAATAAAAGCCTTATGGGCATCTTTAAAATGTTACCAAAACTTCCGACTCACTCTAGTGAATGCATATTTCAAAACGTTGATATAAATATTAAATATATCTTAGATATTTTAATTTATACGAGAGTTGGGCTAACAGACTTTATTAGTCAAACTCCCACGGGACTATCGAATCTAGACACAAAAATTGCAAACGTCAACAAGAACTCTACTTTTTATTAATAAAGATAATACATTACTTGAAGCAAAGTATATCAAAATATTTGGAAATTATATTAATGTAAATTCGTCTCATAATATATTAATTTTATCTATCAGAGAAAGTTACGTTACTTTAACCAATACTTCAAAATGCGATCTACAAAAGAAACATTACCATAAAAATGCAAATACAATAACTGGTAATCACAATTTCAAAACTATTTATATTTAACACGTCCAACTAAAAATCAATTAATAATTGTTATTATCTAAAAAGTCTAAGTATCGTGACAGACCCTAACGCCCAAAAGGCGACATAAAATAAATAGAGTTTCATATATACAAATATTCTCAAGTAAAAAAAAAGTTCTTGAATAGAAAAATTACGACGCCTAATATGGCTAAAACTAAAAGTTAAATTTAAATTAGAGTCCAAAATATAAACCACCATAGATTATGTCTGTAGAATATAATGCATGAATGTTTATTCTGACATTGTCCGAGTCCAGGACAGCACTACTCCTTGAAGCGTTGAAATAGCATAGTCAATTTAGTATACACAAACATCACTCTTTATAGGGTTTCGTTGCTAGGGACGCAAGATGGGAGAATAGAACACACGGTCGGTGACGTCAATTCGGTCTACTAGATGCTTTCGATAATCATGTAGACCACTTGTTGTCAGAGCTCCATCTGACTTCCAAACGATATTAATTCTTCAATATCCTGATGTTGTGGGTGTAATTCACGTCCCTCCTATCAGAGGGCAGGTAAGCAGTCTTCCTCTAGTCAAAGCAATTCCTGGGCCGGCCCACTTTAGTGTATCGTTGATCAAGTTGGTGTGGATTTCAGCTGTGGGAATATCATAGCTCGCTCGGTCCACTCCCCCAACTTCCATCAGAGGGCAGGTAAGCAGTCTTCCTCTAGTCAAGGCAATTCCTGGCCGGCCCACTTTAGTGTATCGTTGATCAAGTTGGTGTGGATGTCAGCTGTTGGAATATCATAGCTCGCTCGGTCCACTCCCCCAACTAGGATTACACGTGTGTTGGCCCCTCTTGGTGGTTGCTCTATCCAGAAGATACAATCGGTAAGTATATGAACAGTTTTGTTTTGTATAAAGTTTATTCTTGTTTTATATTCTTGTTTTATATTGTTCAGAATTGTTATTGATATAGAACGAAACTACGAGAACTATAGTAGAGAAGATTACTATTGTAGGAATATAATTAGTCTCGATACTATTTGGAGTGGGTAGTATGAATCAAATATAGAGTTTTGCGCGAGGGTTAACAGGGGGGTGGTTCCTTTTGTAGCTCAATGTCTTCAATTCCTGAACCCTTGAGTGATACTACTATGCGTATATTTCTCAAAACTCCTTAAAACACTTCCTTGATGGAAATATGGGTATATTCTCCCTAATTCTGTCTTTTTAATTGCCATTCCGTTAGCGTGGGAAAAAAAAGTGCGAATAATCCGATAGGGAAGTAAGAAAAGTTTTTTTAATTAGCTTTTTTTAAAATTAGCATATTTTTAAATTTTCAAATACAGTTTTGAAATTAAAAAATATATATTATAAGTTTTCAAGTGCAAATTTTAAGTTTATCATACACAGTTTTTTTAACAAACAAAATAGAACACCAATTCTTGGATTGCACACAAAAGTTTTCCATACTTCCCCTTGTAGAACTGTTAAAATACGCAAAGTAAATTAAAATCTTGCCCGGTTTAATACTTCCCCTACCTTCCCTTAGCCCCGATCCCTTCTTCTCCTCACCTCTTTCACCTCACCCCAAGGAATTGGGGTCTTTCAATCCACTGGTAACTAGCTATGTCTCCCCCTTCGAATGTATAAATGACTCTTGAATGATATTAGGTTATTAAATGTGCCACTTCAAAACTTCTTGATTAAAGGATTTCTGACAAATTGCTTTAAGAAATGAAAGATCAAATATGTTCTTTCTCCTTTTAGTACTAAAACTTATGTGGATTTTATTTGCATTGTACGAAATAAATTGTTCCCAATACAACTATTTTTCTCGGTAGGGAGAGATTAAAAAGCTGGCTATATAATTATTTATTTAATTTAACTCTATGGTTTTTCAGGGTACTTACATGTAGTTTCATAAAACCCGCTTACGTTGATATGAGGAATAAATTTCAACCTTATCTTATCTAGTTTGTCATTTATTGGAAGATCGGGGATTGAATCTCACCTGGATTTACTAAGTTGATTTATCTACCTTAATGGTTTCCCACATTACCTCCACAAAAATGCAGGTAAAAGTCCTCTAATCTTTAATGTCGTCATATTTATCACATTAGTTTGATTATAATTGTTTTCATACACCTCGGTGGCGTAGTTGGCTAACGCGCTTGACGTGTTGAGCTCGACTGCTGAGGATGGGGAGATCGAGGTTCGAATATCGGTCGGTTGAACTGTTTTTTTTCCTAAATTGTTTTCCACTCTCCCTTCACGCAAATGCGGGTTCACTTCCACTAATCCAACTTTCCCAATTACTAATCCATTAGAGTAATTAGTGCTTAAAGCGTATAACCCGAACGGTTAGTAAGACACGGTGCTAAATATTATTATTATTGTTTACCTGAATAAGTAGTAAAATGACCCACTTCAGGCATGGTCTAAGGTGATACCCTTCTTAAAGACTGGACTGCCTATGATGAGAAGATCATGGCTCGATACCTTTCGTGTGCAATTAGGGTAGTTCCCCTCAAATGGTTGCCCACTCTTTCTCCAAGCAAATGTGAGTCTACTTCATTTAAATTCAACTTCTTCATTCATAACCCATTAGCGTTACTAGTGCATAAGCATATAATTAAAATGGGCTATGAGAGATGGTGCTAAAAACGTAGTAAAATTTGGTACAAGAAAAAGGTTTATGTACACCGTTTCGAGAATGCTTACTTAGAAAGATCAGTTCAAGCCAAATTGTCCATAGATCAACATATTTATAAACCAATGATTCCAAAACTACGGGAAAATCTGAGTCTTAGAAGCTTTGGCAAAATATAATAAGAATGAAAAAATAATTTCATTGACGAATACCAAAGTGATTGTATCTTTATTTCTCGATCCTCCGGCCCACCCAGCTTTTTCAATGTCCTAATATGTATCTCCGCTCAATAGTTTTGGGGACCCTGGTTTTAGACCAGGTATATGTGGTGACCCCTTTTAACCGATTAAAATGAGTCATGTCAATAAAGCTTGTTTAATTTAAATAAAGAGATGGGAAACCTTTTTTATCTGGGGTGTACTAAAAAAAAGATGGTACCAGATAAAGACCATTAAAACAATCTAAATATAACAAAATGGTTCTACCACATATTTTATCTATATTAAGATTTATACGTTATTTTATCTAGCATACTTAAATTATTTCTGAAATGAGTATAATTATTTATCTTTTAGCTATGTGTATTAGTTCTCCTGAAATATGTTTTTATTAAATCGTAATTTTAAAGTACTGGCGACCCTAAACAAATTAACTCGAGATAAGTTGATAGTTCCCTGTCCGTAGTTTCTTTATCTCCGATATAGACCATTGCAACAACTCCAAGAAAATGTTTTGATTATAAAGACACCCTTTTACCCTTATGAACACATTTTAATAGTACACTCTACTGGTGAGGGTAGTATTATAAAAAATGAGCCTGGACTATTGTAGAACACCACCTTCATTACATCTTGTTGATTTTAAAACTCTGAATTCCATAACACAGTCAAGCAAAATCAAATAAAACTGACACCTTAGTCCTTGTACCAAACGATGCAGGTGACATTACACTACCCGTCGGTGACTAGCGCCAAATAAATAACATGAGGACCGGTGCAGTTGCATTTTTGCAACATCCTATCATGATCTAAATAATAGTAAAAAACATATACTTTAATATAATTTTTATTAAATAAATTTTTGAATAGTATTGTATTTTTTAAATTGTATTAAAGAAAATAACATAAACGTTAAACTGTTTAAAATATATATGGCATTTTATTAAAAATATATATAACTACATACTGTAAGGCATTATTTTGTACTTTACTGTAATACAAAATATATATAGAGAGAGAGAGAAAGAGAGAGAGAGAGAGAGAGAGGTGTTCTCCTCTGCATAAAGTTATATTTATCTGAAGCTGTCACTTTAATGTGAACATGTAGGCCTATATTGCTTATGTTTTCTCACACAACTATATGGTTTTGAGTCTAGAGGAATACCGAACCAACTCATAAAACTGGAAATTCAACCAGATATATTTTTTTTTCTATATTTTGTCCACCCTAAGTGATAGATAGCTAGGTGAATATTAGGAGATCTTCAAATCTAAATTCCACGTTCCACGTCCATAAGTTACACTAACGAATTAGGAATGAGTAAGCTAGTGCAGGGCATTAAGTGTAAAGGATAGTGGGGAACTCTAAAAGATAAGACTTTACCACTACCACCGGGACTTGATCCTCCGACCTGATTGACTGATTTTTTTCTGCGTGCTCGTTTATGTGGATCTATACTAAAAATTATTAGTTCAGTTTGTTCATCTGTGGAAAGAAAGAGCCCGGTTCTTAAAGACTTGCAGGTCTGCCTCTTTAAAACCACTTGGCCAAAAAGGATGAAATACAAAATAAATTTTAAAATTACATTATCAACTCTTTCCTTCTCTCTCTACTTTTTGTATTAAATTGTACTGGAGGATAGCAAGTAAGGATGAGGGGAAGGGGATGAAATTGGGTAAGGTGGAGTAGGGAGGGAATTTTGGAAGCCGCCGAACGAGTCTGATAGAAGAGGCGGACTATGCGGACTCGGGAATAGATTGCGCTGGGAATACGCTAATCGAGACGGGACACCCCCATTCCCTCTTCACCCTCCCCCCTCCCTGTTCTGTCTCATCCATTGTCTTAACATTGGCTGCAGCTATTGCACGTCTCTCTTCTGCCATTAACTGGGCGGCCAACAGACTTGCAAGAACATCCCTCATTTACGTTTGTAATGTTTAATTTTCTTTATTCTATTTTTTTAAATATAATTTAAGACTTTCCAGACAAGTGAATAAAAGTTTAATTTTTAGCGGTACTTAATAATTTGTACAATTAAAACGTCTCATCTTTGTTTTTGGCTTTATATCGGTTACAAATTATTTTTCTTGCTTATAATCTTGTTCATTTATTTCATAAATGGTTTGGTTCAATTTATATATATTTTGTATTCATATTTTTTCTTCACGAGATGTAAGCCTTGTTCTGGAGAGCTATGAAGGCAGATGGAAATTGAACCAATTTATATATTATAAAAGTTTTTTAATGAAATGTTTATCTAATCAAATATATAATTAATGGTGATTCAGAGTAATCACTCAATCACCGGTGAGCGATGTGTCTCGTTTTGAAAGACATATTAGCAAACCCTCAAAATCAAATAATTAACAAATCAAATCATACATCAACCAATATTCATAGTGTGACAACTTAGTTCAATGGGTGGCACATTTTACTAATGTTTCTAGTACATGGTATTTCTACCCATTTGGGTTACTTATATACTAATTAGACTGATTATTTTGAGGATTGGGAAGGCTATATTCGGAGGAAATGTACCTGCATTTGCATGGAAGTAGAGTGAAAAACAATTTTGGAAAAAACCTCTCAGTAGACCCGACCGAGATTCAAAACTATATATCCCCGACATTGGAAGTACAGTCTACTCAGAGAGTAGTTCGTTAGATTCAAGTGGCCAGCGAAGTGTCATCTTATTTAAAAAAGGGTTCCGTATAAAATTAACATTATTTTAGAAAAAATATATCGTCGATTTAACTTTTTATTACCCGCCTCGGTGGCGTAGTTGACTAACTCACTTGTCGTGCTGAGCTCGACTGCTGAGGACGGGGAGATTGAGGTTCGAATCTCGGTCGGGTGAACTGGGGGTTGTTTTTCCTAAATGATTTTCCACTCTAACCTCCACGCAAATGCGGGTTCACTTCCTCTAATTCAACCTTCCCAATTCCTAATCCATTAGCGTAATTATTACTTAAAGTGTATAACCCAAACGGGTAGTAAGACGCGGTGCTAAATATTAATTAATTAGCTTGGTCTTACTCTTTTAAATTTGTTTGGGAAAGTTGGTTTTTTGTAGTACCTTTTATACAGTTATTTTCTTTTGTAAATCCTGTGCTAATATACGCAGTATATTTAGAAATAGTAATTTAAATACCCTTGATAAAAAAACTTTAGCATTTTGCTAGTGTATAATTTATCATATCAGACTGTTAGAAGATAGTTACATAAACTTAAATAAGATTTAGTTTAGCCCTAAGATTCTAAATTGTGTTCATATGGATACAAAACATGTATAAACTCAATCAAATATAGTATCAGACTAAATCAACTTTGTTTGGATTTTATTATGTAAAAAAATATCCGAAATATTAGATTATAAATAAATGACTAAACAAATATAATTTATTGGAATAAATATAGTGTCATACTCTAATCTTGATACTTACTTACTCTATGGTATTAGGAACTTGAAAGTTCATAGCCATGCATGAAAATGTATACAACCTATCCTTATCTTGAGCTAATTATATCCAATCCCCTTTACTACATTTTTTATCTATCAGGATCATTTAATGTTACTCTTCCATCTGCATCTAGATCTCCCACCATCGGGGTTTGCCAGTCAGTACCCAGAACATGGCTTTAGAATCTATAATTCGAGCTTCATGTCCCTCCCACTGTAATCTGCTAGAGCTTATTACCCTAACAAAATCTGTTTATGGGTACAGGTTATGGAACTCATAATTATGTAAAATCCTCCACTCTCCACTATATTAGTTCCTTTTTGGACTGAATATATTCTAAAGCACTTTATTTTCGAACACCCGAGATTTCTGTTCGTTATTTAAAGTCTGAGCCAACTTATCACAATCATAAAGAACAATCGTTAAAACATTTGTTTTATTAATTTTGATTTATGTTTCTTGACAAAATCGAGATGCTAACAGATTACTGACCTATTAATAGCATGCATTTACCAACTGTATTATCTTCCTTGTTTCCACTCTATTACATTTATTGTTATTTAAAATCTTCCTAAACATTTGAACTCATCAATCCTACCAAATGTTTAATATAGATTAATCTCAATATTATTATGACTACTATATTATCATTATTAAATCTAAGTATTACAGAATAAACTATAGCATGTGTGTTTTAGTGTAATGCCATTGCATTAAATATCTAGACCATAACGCATCATTTCTCACAGTAATGTTTGACTTTTATTGCCAAAACCTTAAAAGAAGCGTATGTATTCTCACCAGAAAAACTGCTCAAAATATTTTTAGAGGGATATGTTGTATATCAAGTATAGGTAGGCCTACATCCAAAGGTCCTGAGGTCAAATTTACAAGATCAGTGACATTTATAAAACCAAGTTAATTTGTGTGGGTTGTTTTTGTCTTTGCTCCTTGCTACTCGTTCGTGTTATACATTGACTACGCTAATGAGCAAGGGATGATGATTGCTTGATTTTTAGGAAGTGTACCTATATTAGCGTGGAAAGAGAGTGTAAAAACTATTAGGAAGACCAACCTCGGAACAACAAACATAGCTTCAAACGCTTATTTACTTGTAATCCTCTTTATTGTGAAAGTGACACCTTAATCATTCGATCGTCGAAGTGGGTCAAATTGATTTGATCCAAACTTAAAGACAAGTGGTTTAATGGTGTAAACAATCCGTTAGGGACAGGCATATTCCGATAGATTATCGGTTTGTCGTGATCGTGACGTTCCGGTTAAAGAGGGGGATTATATCATTACCTCTTACTCTCACTTAACTTCTCACTTTGAGTACGAATAAAAGTAAGGCAAGTTGATATTAATGGCTCTACAGGAAATGTTTACAGTGGGGTTTGGTGGAATACAATGCTATCGTTAGGACAAATACTTTTAACTGTGCCTAGCTCAAGGGTGGATCCAGACACAGTTGTCTGGTGTGGTGGGGGAGGATGGGGGGTTCAAGAGTAGATTGGTTTTCATAAGACTCCATCAAATATAAATTTTAATAATTCTGCTGTTGAGGGAGGGTGGGTGGAGGGGAGGGGGACAATCTTTTTTTCATGAGACTCCTTCAAGGATAAAATTAATAATTTTGATTATTAAAGGTTTTAATTCATTATAATTTTAAAAATAATATTGCCAATTTAAAAAAATAGTTGAAATTAACAATTATTGATATAGTAATAATGATAATAAAAAGATGACTTTAAGAAAGAACACAATTTGGACAAACCAATTTGTATTATTATTATTAGCACCACATCTTACTACCCGTTCGGGTTATACGCACTTACGCTAATGTGTAATGGTAGGGTGATTGTGAGATGAAATGGAGGAGCTACAGTTTAACGTGGAATCCGAACCACGGTGGAGGCCTGACATTCCCCACATTCACAAGATGTCTTGTCAGAGGTGAAGGAAGGGTTTGGTAATCAGATAAATCTGTGCCGGGACCGAGGATTGAACCCCGGCCACCAACACAGAAGTCTGACACCTTACCCCTAGACCGCCAGGTCACCTAACCAATTTGTAATTTTGGTACAAAAATACATAAAACAAAAGTTACTGCCCCTATAAAAGTAATAAATATATACTGTACATAAGTCTAAAGTGTTTTAGTAATAAAATAAAAAAGTATGTATTTTAATACTAAACTTAATAGTGTAAATACTGTAAACTTTTAATTCTAATCAACTTGTTTTGCTCTAGAGCTAAGTTGAAAGTGCTAGGGCCTAATTTTGATTAGGTCATGTATGAGATAGGGTGAGGACATTGTTAGTCAGTCATTATTTACAACTTTAAAGTATTGGTTTCAATATTTATGATTATTTTCCATGCTGGAGGGGAACATCGCACTCAACACACCCTGGATACGCCCCTGCCATGGCCAGGGAAACTCGAAGAAATATATGACTTTTGATACTAATGAGAACAAATTCATTATGCTGTTTGTAAAAATGATTGTATACGCCTAAAAGTTAATATAAAAATTTTAATACACTTGTTTGAATAAGTGAGATGAAAATATTAGATAAAAAAAATTAAGTAAGATAAACACTTTTTTAATGATGATATTCAACGAAATACGATAAGTGTAATTCAGATAAAATTATATTTAGCTAGGAATGATTGCCGTTAATGAAATGATTTAAATATCTAAGTACTATATTTGTATTCGAAAACAAAATTAGATACAGGTTCATATTGCTTACACTGGCATCATACAAACTGGGCGACAAGCTCTAAAAAATATCTCTCAAGCTATATGAGACATGTGACCGAAACGATTTGAAACAACTGGTTGATATTTTCATGCTTAGTTGGACAAAGTGACAGCAAACCGATCGACAACACATTGGTTAACATGTGTGGAAAAAGTGGTCAACAGACACGTGACTGTCACGCAAAAACAATGTCGACATTATAGTTGATGCGAGTAGGATCATGTAAAAAGGAGTAAATTGGTTGACAAAAAGTAGACAAATATTTGGAATGCTAGATGGGTCAAGCATCCGACACTAGTAGGACTCATTGCTCGACTAGCTAATAAATAGGAGGATAAAGTGATTGACATACGAATGGTTGACCAATTTGGGTTCATAAAACTAATAGACAATAAACTGGTCGACAAGTGTGGACAAAAAAATCGATATACAAGTAATCGGAGTAATTATACCAAGTTGTTGACAAGAGTAGGACCATGTGGTAGACAACCAGTTGTTCGAAAAAATATTAAAGAATATTTGAAAGACTAGGTAGCTAGCATCCGTCAACAAATACATACAAAGAACAACAAAGCTATAGCCAGCCAAATGGTCAACAAAAAACCAACTGGTAGACAAACGTTAAGATGGATCCATATAAAGGTGCACAACAAGTTAATACATCGTAAATAAAAAACTCGTCAAGTCAAAAGCAAGGTGTTTTTTTTATCCAGGTGTTTTTTTTCCCATTTAGTTACATCCCGGTGAACGTCTGACATCCGTTAATAATAACAATTTTAATCAAATTAAAACAGTGCGCTTTATTTGACAATATCTGATAGCTCGTGTCTTAATAAAAAATCACACATTTGTAGTCGACGATTTTCGCACGTCCATCATAGACTCTGTCTAATAATATGAGTGAAGAATGACCCTGGGTATGGGATGATTCCTGGAGCACTGGCATACTAAGCTAAAGGTCTCGGGCTCAATTCCCATGTCCAGGTATCATTTTTCAATATTCAGAATATATTCCTTCTATTAAATGTATGAATAAAAATAATTAAATACTGGTAAATCCACCAATCATATACATAATATACGGTGAGAATGTAAACAAAATTATGGTAGAAACTAGAGGAGAAAAGGTATTTTCTCTAAGAATAAAATACAAGAAATTCATTTAAATATTAGTTATTATTTATATTACAACCAAATATTCAACAAGAATATTCACATTTCTCTATCCATATCACCCAAAAGTAGCCTAAGTTATCTTCTCATTTCTTCTGACTAAATATTACTTTATTTGGAAAGATTCTTACCTAGATTTTATTGTTAATTGAATGTATTTAGAAGCTCTTTGGCGTTGTCATCTGGATTGTGTTTTTTTTAAATTATATGCTTGCATAATCTATTTGGAGTGCTTCTCTCCAAGCAAATTTTAAAAATTTGATGTGTCTAGAAAATATTTGGAGTGGCAATTTTTGAAAATTGAATGTCTTTAGAAGTTATTTGCAGTTTTATTCAACTCTTTGAGCTTCATATTCGAGAATATCAGAAGGTGTGAATTACATCTCTAAGGGGGCTGATTTATTCCAAGAGGGGCCATCCCTCTCTTTACACTCCACTTACCGTTTTCCCTGTCCCTGATTTAAAGTGGTCCTTCAACACATTTTTGAAATTAGACCCTATTAAAAATATTTAGAGTAGTCCCCCTTCCAAATTATTCTGAAATTTGGATGTTCCTAGAAATTATTTTGAGGAGCATCCTTCTGAATTTTTTTAAAGTTGGGATGCCTCCAAAAGCTATTTATAATAGTCCTCACCCAGTTTACTTTTCTAAATTTAGATATTCTGAAAGCTTTTAAAGGGGTTTTCCTCCTAAAATGTTTACAATATAGATTCTTCCAGAGCTATTTAAACTGCTCCTAGCATGAATTGAATTTTTCTCGAAAATTAGATGCCTCTAGAAACTATTTTAAGTGGTCTTCTCCGGAAAGCATTTGATAATTGAATGTATAGAGAAGTTATTTTGAGGTTAATGTAAGATCTTTCAACTTCATATTCGATAATATCAGAGGTTTTAAAATATATTTGGGGGGAGGGGGAGATTTCTTAGAGCTGGGATTTTTTCAGGGGGATGATGGCTCTCTTTCCCCCGCCCCCCTCTCCTCACGGTTATACTACCACAGATTACAGTACTACATAATTCATACCACCACCCTCTTCAATATGTATCTATTAGAACCCTTTAAATTTCTTTGATGAGTCTATGTCAAAAAATAAAAATTGCAGACCATCTCCTGTTGGGAGACTTTACCATGATCCACCATAGACAGGACCTCTCCCTCCCCACTAAAAAGGAGGGTAGGCCTACATCCATGCTATTACTCTAAACTCTCAACGTATATTTTTTAAAGGTCTGGCTATAAAGGCTATTATTGTACGTGTGATGTGTGCTCAGCTACAAGTAGATATCAGGCGAGATAAACAGTAGTATGTAAAGGCCTATACATTTACAAAAGGTGCTTCACCCAGTGGCGGTGGAACTTCATTGGTGTAAGGGTGTAAACGATTTTTTTTAAAGGAACTGTCCCCCAAGTCAAAGGAAATCCAGGGACTCAACACCAAACATTTTGTGAAAATTGAATGCCCCCATAAACCATTATTAAAATAACAATTTCATAAAATTTCTTGCACCACTTTTCAAGAAAGAATTTACAAATATACAACCCCCACCCTCTTACCAGCCACCTAATTTTATTTTAAAAGTGTTTGCACATGATATCTCAATAAGACAGACATATCAAGTAACGCGGTTTTTCCCTAGAATATTAAAACATTCCTCGGCGCCCATAGGTTCATTGTTGCACCCAAGGACATCGCGGTGCACAGTTTGGGAACATCTTCAAGTCTAATCTTAACTCTACACTATTAATTTAAAAATAAATTCAATTGTTTCATACCACTCCGCCCAGAGAATCATAACTGTGTCCATAAGTCCTTCTGTTCCATCCTCCATCACCAATAACATTTATATACCGTGTACCATCACTGTCACTATGTCATCTCTCGATAGCTCTCTCGTTTTCTTTTGCCCCAGTGGCAGCCATTTTGTAAAAAAGGTGATCCTTCCAACACTGTATCACAAATAAATCTGTTCTGATTTTTATTTTATTTCAGGATGATGTACAAGTAAAAATAAAATAAATTAAATACAATCCAATTTTCACAAGAAGAGTCTTAACTAAAATATAGAATGGCTATTGGATGTATTTTCGAATATTCGTACGTCAAATAATCTGATCTTCAAATGTTTATTGAATTTTGAGTAGACTTTCCCATAATTACTTTAAGTTGTCATCCCCAGATTTTTTTTAATTTGGTTTCATTCAGAAACTATTTGGATTAGTCCTTAAGTTTTTTTTTTGAAAATCGGACTACTCTAAAAGTTATTATGAACAGTCCCCGATTTGGATCTAAAATATATAATATATACTAATTTAAAGGTTACTAAAAGTGCTCTTCAACTGGAAAATTTTGAAGTTTTGATGCCCCTCGGAAGCTATTTTCAAGAGTTCTCACCTTAATCTTTTCCGACAAATGCCTCTAGCTATAAGCTATTTGAAATGATTTCTCTAGCATATTTTTGAAAATTTAATGCGTCTAGAATTTATTTGGAGTATTATTTAAGGCCATCTGAGCTAATTTTAAAGGATTTGAAAAATACTTAGGATGGCAAATTCCTTCCAGGGGCAATGCACCCTTGAACCCCATCACGGTTACTTAAAAACTAAACCAGTACTATAGTAGACTTTTATTAATTTTGGATGAAAATATTATATTTGAATTATTTTAAAGACTCTTCCTATGAAAAACAAACTGTAGGTCCTAGAGTATAAATAATTGGTAGGATACAATCATACACAACTTTTTCGTATTAAGTCTATTAGTGAAAAATCCGTAATCAGTAAACTACACATTTTGTTCAAAAAACGAGGATAGAGTTTTGTTTTAATCCCAAAAAAGTTCAAGGCACCTATTTAGAACAAAATCGTCAAAGCCATTTTTTAAATATTCCAAGATTTGAAAAAGCAGTCACCAATAAACTAGCCATAAATTACATTTTATTCAAAAAACAGCTAAACTTTTACATTGTTATTTGTCATGTTAGACATTCCCAAGATATTAATTTCGATCCAAATCATCAAATCTCTTTTTAAAATATTTAAAGTTTTTGAAAAATCAGTCATCAATAAATAACTTTTCAACCTATTTTAGGTCAAAAACCAATTAACCTATACGGTGGTATTTGTGAGGTATGCATTTTAATCAGAATCTTTGGACACGTTGTCGAAAAGAATTGCATTGAAAAAATAACTAATTTGAAAACTATCCTTAGTTTTAAGGCCAGGGTCAAAATAAAATAAACTTGTCGAGATATTGCCCTATAACTTTTAAATATAGAGTTTGAAAAAAATCAATTAAATAGTATTCGGTCCGTGGCCAGTGACCCTCAGACATGGGATGAGGACAGACAGAATTATAAACTAGTTTTTTGAGTTCGAGTTTAAAATAATAGTAAAAATTCATCAATGTCTTGAAATAATTTTTTTTTAAAGTATAACAATACTTTCTCTTGACATTAGAAAGTAAAAAGGTGGATACCCGGGTATGTGTTTGGACACTACTCTGTAACAAGAAAATTGCTCACTGAAGACTGTTTGTCAATTCGTGTGAAGAAAACATTGTATCACCACTCTCTAACACCAACACTGCTTACTAAGGACTGTAGTTTACTAGCAATTCATGTGTAACTAACATTGTATCACAACTCTCTAACACAAACACTTGCTTATTGAGGAAGTAGACTTGCCAATTTCTAGTTTATAGACTAAACATTTTAATATGACAAAGGGTCTACTATACTTCACTTCTTAAACTGGGATATAAACACTATAGCTTTTGCTCTTTGAAACACATGTATAGCATGTTAGTATTTTTTTAAATACATTACTAATCTAGAAATCTACTACATCATGCCTGTTCCATTCTATTTCGTTCCAACAAATTTACCTTTTCGCTAAACTAGTGGTGTGCCTAGAGATTTCCATCAGGGGGGCCACCAGGATTTTACCAAGCTCCCTACCGTATCATCGTATGATATTTTTTTGATAATCAGATGTCTCTAAAAGTTATTTGGAGTCTCCCACACCCAGATAAAAAAGAAGTCTCTTGGATTTTATTTGGATTGATCGGATTTATTTTAATTAGATGCCTCTAGAATCTAGAGGTTAGCTTCATAAATATTTTTAGTTGTATTTAGAGTTCAATGCGTATTTCTCTATCCATATAGCTAATTTTTACAATTATGTGTGTGTGTGTGTGTGTGTGTGTGTGCATGCCTAATTGAAAATAATATTTGGAGCAACATTAAGGGGTGCAATGGTCTATCTGGCTCCCCTTGTTGACACACCAATGTAAAACATAACTTATATCTGACATGTACACTCCGTCGAGATTGAAAGGTAGCAACTTCTAATTCACTGAGCCCACGAGGTATGATATTTCTCCACACATAACTGTAGGATAGTTTGCCTAGCTACGCCCAACACCTAAATTAGAGAAGGCCTTAGTCGTTAAACTATTTCTTGACTGTTGGGAAGGAGTGATGGGGAAACGGGATATATCATTTAGCGATGCCAGAATGGTTTGA
>CABFOW010004717.1:30742-52130 GCA_902141385.1 Timema californicum | reverse complement strand
AGACCTACTCAATATGCTCACAAAATTTAATGAGAATCGGTCAAGCCGTTTCGGAGGAGTACGGGAACGAACATTGTGACACAAGAATTTTATATATAAGATGAAGTATATCCTGTGTGACAAAATAATTACAAACTATACGAATCGGTACATTGAAAAAATAATATTAAAACAATCCTTAGGTGTTTTTATAAAACTGTAAAACAAAACAAAAATTGGAACAATAAGAGTTCATTTCAGTTTCATTAGTTTAAATTAAAAGGCATTTATGTTATTTAAAACATAAAATTAACTTTTTTTATTTACTCAATTAAATGGTATCGTTTTTATAGTTTGTGATTTCTTCCACCCTTATCCTGCATAATTTAAAAAAAATGTGCGTGTGAAGGGTGTGCTTGTTTCCATTTCTAGTTGATGACGTCATTAACCTCCACGCTATAAACATATTTCAAATAATCACAAAATTTTCACATTTCAAAAAATGTTCGGTGAGCCACCAAAATTCGGCATGCGGCCCACAGTTTGGGAACAAGTGGTCTAACTCGTAGCTTGTTTCTCTCTTAAAAAGTGAACTCGCGAGTCTGGGTCACACTCTCACACTAATAAGGCGTAGTCTCTTGACTTTCTTGGTCAACAGTTCGTCAAAATAACCGCATAGCCAACCCGCCACATGGACCAGAGCTCGTTGAACTATTCACACCCACTTTGATGGCCGCATGGACTAGGGCGTTTCTTCCGCAATAAACTAGACTACCAATGACAGGGAGAAGGGGTAAAGGTGGGTTTCCCCTAAATTATTTTTCCTTCCCTCCACATAAATGCAGGTACACTTCTTCTAAATTCAAACCTATTCCTCTTTAGCTCATTAGTGTAATTAGTATACAGACGTATAACCTGAACAGGTAGTAAGAAGCGGTGCTAAAAATAAAGCTATTCGTGCGGTTAAACCTGCGCCACTGGGTCTGAGTTCATTAAACCGTCAACTCTATTGATACTGTTCAGAGCATTGTGTTGAATGAATTTTAACTATTGTATAAATTAAGACTTATAGATTGTTATTTAAAGAATTCAGAAAAATATTATTTCAAATTTAATATTTTATAAATGTGAATACTAGTGAAAAATTCTACACAACTGAAATACCCTGGACAAGTTATTTATAAACTTGAAATATCAATCATAACATTTCAAAATATTTAAAAAATTTCATTGCCTCAATAATTAGTGCATTTAAAAGAGTCAAATGGCTGGACTATCATTAATAACATTTTAAAAATTACAATACAAGTGTAGGGTGATACAAAGGTGAAAAATATAAAACTTTTTTTTAAAACAGCAAGTTAAAATAAGATTAACATCTCCAGTCAGTTTTGAATATGGTATATATGAATTGAAAGTTAGTTTAAGTTAAATGAAAATGTTGAGCTGAAATTAACGTGACTTTACTTCTTTTATATGTTTATACTATTTAATTTTGTGCTCCCAGGACTGCCACTATTTTATTACTACCGAGTCTTATTATATTTTCCAGGTTTTCAGAAGGAATGACCATTTTTCCAGTCAACTTAGATTGAAGAAAAGATAAGCTTAATAACACCACTTTGTGATCAAACTGACTGGTGTGAAGTATGTAACTTATATTTAAAACAGGATAATATAAGATTGATGGGGAAATACATCTATCGATTCACAACCCTTGTTTAAGGGGTAATAAGACATGTTTGAATCAGAGTGTTTAATTCTTCAGTTCCCTTTTTCGTCCATCCGAAGACTTGACTACTATTTTAAGTTTTTAGTTAAATGTCCCAAATTAACAAATATCCAAGTATTTTTAAGAGGATTTTCAAAATTCCCTGTGTTTTCCTCATTTTTTGCAAACATCAAATATTCCCTGTGTTTTCCCTATTTTTTTCCAAATATTAAAGATTCCCTTGTTTTCCCGGTTTTTCAGGTGCGTGGCAACCCTGGCTTCATGTCCTACCACCCATTCTGGTCTAACACACGACTATTTTCATGGGATAGGGAGAATCTTAAAAGTAAATATATCCGTTCAATCAAGTGAAATAGACAACCTGGACATGGGTAACGAACAGCGGACCTTTAGCTTTGCAAGCCAATGCCATTGAGCCATCTAGGTTCGCTTCGTATACAGGGCCATTCTTCATTAGGATGACTAAATGGTAGAGAATTGGTGCATAGAGCCAAAGGTCTTGCGTTCGATTCCTATTTCCAAGTTACCAATTTTTTAATAATTGAATTTGATTCTTTGGATCATCATCACGTATCAGTTTGTGTTACACATTAATTTTTAAAAAATCCGTATTTTTACGAAGGAAAAGTGGAAAACCATTCAGAGAAAAAAACTGCCTCAGTACATCCAGCCAGTCCTCGAACTCAAAACTCTCTGTCACCGGCATACCAGACTTTATGACCTTGACGTTTATTTCGCGTGCTCGAGACGTGTGTTTTGTTTGTTGACGTATAGTATTCAATTACTAACATATCGTACAACAAGAGGAGCTAGCATTCACCAACTGATTGCCAGATGTTAGAGGAGTGTCACGAATAAAGTCGTCTAATCAAGATATTCTGACATTTAGAGGTTTGTTTACTTTCCTTAGCTATAAAACCAACTATGCATATTTAGCTCCAAAAATAAATATAGTTTTTTGTGGTTCTTTGTGGTTGCGTAAAGGTAATATGAATACACACCCTTCCTATCTCTCCTATTTAGATTTCCACTATAAATACGTCCACTGATCTGTCGTAAGATAAAACACCAAATAATATATTAATTAAATAATTTTTGTCTTACGAAAGACCCTTTTCTTTTGTAATTAATTAACAGTAAAATATATATTATTTTATTATTAGATGTTCTGTCTTACGACAGGTTCATTCCTTTGGTCAGCGAACTTAGATTGCCGATGCGCCCTGCCCTGTACTCTGCCTCTTCTTTCACCTCCCAGAATTTTCTCATTTCCTTCAAGTCATCTAATGTTTGAATCCTCCTTCTTACTTAGTTCCTCTTTCCTTCTATGACGTCGTGCAGAAGACAGTTCCCCCTAAGGATGTGTCCGATCCAGTTGGCTTTTTACCGAAGAATTACATCCAAAATGGATCATTTCTTACCCATTCTTATTAGGACTTCATTTGTCACCCGGTCTGTCCACATGATTTTTCAAGTCTTTTACAGCACCACATTTCAAAGCTCTCAGAGTATTTATTTTACATCTTCCTAAGAGTCCAAGTTTCTGCTTCGTACAGTGCTATGTGCCAAATGTAGCATTTCATCAGTTTTTTACTCTGGTCCAAACTTAATATTTAACACCACGTCCTACCTGTTCAGGTTACGCTCCTGTCCACTATTAAATTTAAAACATATAAAAGTTTGATGTTAAGGACACTTGCCCAGCACCTCTGTGGGCCACAAATGTGTTAGAATAACCCAAAGATCAACTACTCCACGAAATGTGAATATTTCCCACTGAAGTATACACAAATGTGTAGGAACCCGGATTCCCAAAGACAAGCTTGATCTCAAGTTTGCTGTGCATAATCCATTTAAGTTAAATTCTAACAAGACAATATCAAGAATATTTTTTAAAAAATGTTTCGCATATTTAAATGTATATTTAAATTGAGTTTTAACTATTCACATCTAAACGTTTAATAATTAGTTCAGAAATCCACATGATTGTAACCATAACCCCAGTCTCCGTTTTTTTCATAATGTTAGCTACACCACAACAGAATACTTACTCTATTAAGGCAAGAATGAAAAAGGTAGAATTTAGAAGAATTGTATGCACATTTGGGTGAAGGGAGGGGTAGAAACAGCCAACGTACAGCCAGCTGAGTTTCAAACCCCAACCTACCCATCACCAACAAATAATACACCGGTGTTGATATCTGGGCTGTTAGAGTCAGCGACTAAACTTCAACAATCTAATCAGTACAAGTGTCATTATCATCCGGACCTAACAGATTATTATGTATTACCACTTTTTATATAAAATTGAGATAAAAAGATTTCTGAGGACGATTACTTAACGATTAACCTTTAGAAAATCTCTATGCGATAAGAATAGTTCACATGAGTATATTTTCGATGTAAGTTAGCCGTAGTCAACTACTAGTGGCTCACAAACTGTGGGGTGCAAGTAGATTTTTGGTGGGTCACGAAATGTTTTTTGAAATATGAATAATTTGTACTTATTTGAAAATAGAAAATCACTGAAATTAATAATGGGAAAGTGAAAAAAAACTAAAAAAGAATGAATAAAGGCCCCCAAAAATAAGAGGCAGAACATAATACGGATACAAAAATCTAGTTTTATAATGTACACGTGGCGTTAACGTCTATGGCGTTATCAACAAAATCTGGAAAGAATTCACCATTAACATACCACTCATGAGAAATATATAAGCCTAAGTTTTTTTTTGTAATATTATGTTCAATAATACATTTTACGATACAGTAAAATAGACTTAAAAATAAATAAATACTCCTATTTGCCTCTTGTCTATAGTCGCTAAGGTTTGTAGTTCTAAAAGTTCTGTTATAAGTGATGCTATTCAATTGTCACTTCGAATGACAAGCACTTCTCAGCTATCCTGTCAACATTTTCTAGCTCACCTCTCTTATAAAGATGTCATCAACACATTTGTTCCTCAAGAGAAGAGACGTCACGTTATGTAAAACTAATAATTCTATACCCGCTTCGGTGGCCGCGTAATCTTACGCGTTACTCTCATGTTGGACTAGACTGTCGAAGATAGGGAGACCGGGGTTCGATCCCGGTTGGGTACACTGAGGGTGGTTTCCCCCTAAACAGGCTCCCACTATTCCTCCACGCAAATGCAGGTGCCTTTCTTCTCAATCAAGTCTTTCTAATCCCTAACGCAATGTAATTAGTACATAAACATATAATCTGAACAGGTAGTAAGACGCGGTGCTATAATAATAATAATAATAATAATTCTACTTGTGAATGGTTTCTCATAAGAAAACATTAACAGGAAAACCCTCCACCGTGTCAGCCCGCAAGAGAGCTACACTGACCGAGCGGCCGCCGCATGTTGGCGGATAGAAGTAAGTGCCTTATCAGCACAACGAGCCTCCGGCCATCATCTCAGTTTTCTAGACCAAAGCCGCTACTTATTTATCCAAGTAGCTCCTCAATAATAATTGTCCTGACGATAAGGAAGTCGAACAGAAACATGTATCGGATCTGGTTTCGGCTCTTCCAATAAACTTTAAAGGTTTCGGTTAGAGAAAAATTTAATTTAGGGTTATTTTTGGGTCATAATTAAATTCCGGTTCTGGTTGCGTTTCTTTTAATATTTAATCTTATTGTTATATTGCCATTATACAATTCTAAATACGAAACTACCTTAAAAATAATCTAAAAGCTAAAAATTATATTTATAAAAACAACAGAGGAATATACCCGACTTTAACTAAAGATCCCGAGAAAGGGATTAGGAACATGATCTCTGAACATTGTTGTTATTATTATTATTATTATTATTATTATTATTATTATTATTATTAACACCACGTGAATAAATTAAGATTAAGAACCTTTATGAACTTTAATATACATCGATTACAATTCCTGTGTTGGTGTTTGGACAGTAATTTAACTTTAGGGTTCCTATTCCGGTTCTATATCCTTAAAAATAACTGTTAATATCTGTTATCAGTTCCGGTTGGACTCCGTGTTCACGAGGCGGAGTAGAACCCGTTCCAGACTATTGCTTCATAGAAAGTTATCAAGTGCCGGGATTAGAGCCCAGAACCTCTAGTTCTGTAGCCAGTAATTTTGGCCACTAGACCACAGAGGCGATCACATTCTTAGACAACAGTTTTGAAATATTATCTCAATAAATCTCTTCCGAGTGGCGTTTGATAAATGGTTGAATTTATTATTGATTATTTTATACAGGTAGCTTGATTTTAACTGAGAGTCTACCCAAATCCGGTAAAAAACCATAGATCCAATACAGGTGCCAGAAATGTTAATTTTCTGACTCAAATAATAAAAAATATATTATCAACTAAAATGACACAAAAAAGGTTATTTTATAGCAAACTGTTTAAATAAAGACAACGCAAAGGAAACAAAAGTTTACACTTTTTTTTCAAGAGTATCGCATATTTGACCTTGAGAGATGGAAAATTTTAACCACTCTGTGGGAACAGAACGTTTCCCAGGATACATCTTGCAGGTTGTCTCTACACGTCAGACACGTAATAGGATGAGGTGATGATGGTGATTATGAAGGTGTGGAGCCAGTAGGAATCTTAAATCTAACTTAAGACTAAATGACCAGACCACGGTTGCCATAGAAACAGTTCCCCTTTCATAAAAAATACCTATGGTATTGCCAGGAGTCATATCCGGGACATCTAGATCAGAAGTCAGTGTTGCTGACCACTAGACCTAAAGGACGGTCTCCACAAATAATAATGACCCTAATAAACACTGAACTGTTTACCATTCGTGAAACATCGGCTGATCTAAAAGTTTCAATTTTATAGCGAACTTGACTATATTTATATTATTTAAATTAAAAAATTACACCTGGACATGGGAATCAAACCCGGGACCTTTGCCTTAAAATATGAGTGAAGAATGACCCTGGGAATCAAATGATTCTTGGATAGCTCAGTGGTTAGATAATTGGCGTACTAAGTCAAAGGTCATGGGTTCGATTCCCGTGTAGAGGTGTACATTTTCAATTTAAATAATAATAATAATATTTAGCACCGCGTCTTACTACCCGTTCGGGTTATACGCTTTACGTACTAATTACACTAATGGATTAGGAATTGGGAAGGTTTTAATCAGAGGAAGTGAACCCGCATTTTCGTGGAGGGAGAGTGGAAAACCATTTAGGAAAAACCACCCCCAGTTCACCCGACCGAGATTCGAACCTCGATCTCCCCGTCCTCAGCAGTAGAGGTCAACACGACAGGCACGTTAGCCAACTACGCCACCGAGGCGGGTTTCAATTTAAAGAATTTGATATTTAGATGCGGCTATAACCGTAATTAACAAAAATGATAGCTTTACTATTTAATCCATCATGAGTATATTTAATTGTATTGGTCAAAAGCCTTTTGATGGCTATGGGACCCCGTCAGTACAAGCACAAGGCCTAACAAACATTATAATCATTCCTTTAAACAATTTATTCTTCTTCTTTTTTAAATTAAAAAATACACTGAAAATTTATAGGTGTTGTGTCTATATTCATTGTACTATTAAAAACAATACCAACGTTTGATTTAGATAAACTTAAAATTTAGTTTTCAAAATAAGGTAAATCTAGTTTTTCCCTATTTAAGGTAAAGATGCAAGGGACAGTATAAAAGGTCGATGTTTTTGCAGTTTTTATATATTTTTTTTCTTGCCAAAATAAATCAGCAGCAATGTTTAGTTTAATTTTCTACATACGGTGATATCAATCGTTGTTGAATATTTATAATAAACATAGCGGCACTAGACGAGAAACTTTTTAGATTAACAGAAAGAGTTGTGATTAAATTCAAGGACACCCTTGCCAGATATTCAACAACTGTTGATATCACCGTGTGACTAACTTAAACTAAACGTTGCTACTGGAGCAATATTTTATTTATTTTGGACAAATAAATATTTTGCTATAACAACTGAAAAGTCATTGACCTTATCCCGCGTCTTATTCCACTTCAATTTAATGCTAATTTTTAAAACACGAATAAGTTAATATTTTAGTTTAATTAAAAAACCCCAGTAAAGGTACACTTACCGACAGGAAATGTCACTTTTTCAAATCCGTCTCGGATTAATCTGTAAGCAAATAAAAATTGGAAATAAATTTCACATCGGTACCAAAACCAACACAATCTACTTCAATCGCCAACCATAAAATAATTTTAGTAATGGTTTTAAGAAGCATCGCCTTCACTGTCCTATTAATCCTACAATTTGCTTTGATTCTATTATGTTATAAAAGTTTGTTAAGTATTAGTAAATTTTGTCACGAGAGAAATGATATGACACGCCTCAGCGGCCGCGTGGTATAACGCTCTAATCTCGTGTTGGACTAGACTGCCGATGATGGGGAGATCCGAGGTTTGAGGTTTGATCCAAGTTGGGTCCACTGTGGTTTTTTCCAAATGGTTTTCCACTCTCCCTCCACGCAAATGCAGTGTAATTAGTAAATAGGCATATTACCCGAACGGGTGGTAAGACACTGTACTAAAAAAATATACATAAGTTTTTACAGCTTGAAAGTACACAAAAATCTATCAAATAGTTTTTTTAGTATCAAATCTTTCTAGCCGTTTGGGTCATCACTCATTTGTACTAACTTCGCCAATGTGTTTGGGATGAGGAAGGTTAAATTTAGAGGAAGTATACCCGCATTTGAATTGAGGGAGAGCGGATAGCCATTCGGGAAAAAAACACGCTCAGTCAAATCTCCTCACAACGGCAAACGAAGCTGCTTGCTTCTGGCTGTAGAGGGCATGTGCTGTCAAATGCGCATGCGTACTGATTTTAAATGGCTTATTATGGGACTTTATTGGTTCTACTGTGTTGAACAGCTCAAGCAGAACTAATGAAGTAGATATGAGTTGAACTATAGCGGAACAACTCGCGCCGATAAGGTGGAAATATTGTGATTGGCTTAGAGCCACTCGTCACGTGACTACTTTTCTACCCTGCTCTAGTTTTTCGGCAAACGCGTGAATCCACATTAAGCCTTCAGACAGGGAATGCCAGAGTGGTGTAACCGACGATGTAGCTTCTCACTTTCTTACCAACCGTTCCCTTATAGGCTAATGAACCAGTGGTTATGGAACCGGTTGGCTGAGAGGTGGGTTTTGTGTCACTGCCCAGTAGAAATGATTTGCCACCCCCTATTTATTATACTCCCCTTTGACATTCTCGAATATGAAACTGTAAAATGACCTTTGATCAAACTCTTAAATAACTTTCAGAAGCACCCAACTTAAAAATATATAAATACGGAAGCAGCATTACTCTAAATTGCATATAAACGAGTATAATTAAAAAAACCATTCAAATAAATTTTGGGGCATACAATTTTTTTTTAAAACTTAGGAGGACTACTCAAAATAGTTTGTATTCTTCTTCTTCATCTTCTTCTCATTATTATTATTATTAGCACCGCGTCTTACTACCCGTTCGGGTTATACGCACTTACGCTAATGTGCAATGGTGGGGTGATTGTGAGATGAAATGAAGGACCTACAGTTTAAAGTGGAATCCGAACCACGGTAGAGACCTGGCATTTCACACATTCACAAGTTGTGATTAATACACGTCTTGTCGGAGGTGAAGGAAGGGTTTGGAAATCAGATAAATCTTTGGTGGAACCGAGGATTGAACCCCAACAAACATGAACAGATATGGATGCACCTTCAATAGCAAATACATTCAATCAATATCAATCTGTCAACCTGGAATCGTACATGTGGGCACGCAGATAAAGGTGTCAGTCTCAACTTATTTGGCTTACCGGTGCTAGGAAGGTCGAGGTTCAAATTTCAGCCAAGTGTACTAAAGTGTTTTTTTTAAACGATTTCTCATCCTCACGTCATGAAAATGCGGGACACCCTCATCTAAAATGTACCTCCTTTATCCCTAAATACACATAAAAAAACTCCTAGGCATCCAATCGAGCAGCCACAGCGAAGATAATGCCAACTTGTGCGGGTAAAAGGTGTCGTGTAGTAAACAAAACAAGGCCCCTCCACCCCCCCCCGGGCCCCCGGCCGTTAATCTCAGTTTTCTAAACCAGAACAGCTACGTGTTTTTTTTTTAAATTCACATTGCTCCTCATTTGTCCTCATGAGGCTGAGTTCACCCCGTCCCAAGCCTACCGCTTCACATACAATCTGAGAGCGCCGGGAGTTGTGAGTCTGTAGCCAGGAGCTGTGACCGCTAGACCACAAAGGTGGTCCTAGATACACACTGCATGCCCCACAGTCCCAGACTAGGAGGACGATGGACCGTCCTTGTAGTCTGACACACAGAAGAATAAGTTTATTTTCGTCCTGATCCCGCGGCTGCCCCGAGCTATTTATAATGCGGTACGCGACTTTTGGACTTCAATATATGAGCTCTGTATCGCACATCTTCCCTCTTCTACCCCACACCCCTCTCCCTGTTGTAACGTTGTTCACTGGAAGGGCCAGAGGCAGAGGTGACCAAACAGTCGATCACGATCTACCGGTCGACCGTGACCACTTGTTTGGACGATCGATTAAAAAAGATCGAGAGAAATAAAAATAAAATGAAAGAGATGTTTGTTGTTTTTCCTCAAATCAATAATATTCAATAATATTTTGCACCGCGTCTTACTACCCGTTTTGGGTAATACGCTTTAAGTACTAATTACGCTAATAGATTAGGAATTAGGAAGGGTGAATTAGAGGAAGTGAATCCACGTTTGCGTGGAGGGAGAGTGGAAAACCATTTAGGAAAAACCACCCCCAGTTCACCCGACCAAGATTCGAACCTCGATCTCCCCGTCCGTCCTCAGCAGTCAAGCTCAATACGACTAGCGCGTTAGCCAACTGCGCCACCGAGGCGGGTCTTCCACAAATCAACATTAGAAAATCGAAATATCGAAACTTTCTGACTGATGACCGTTTACAATCCTGCCTTCATTTATGACAGAGTAATTATGAACCTTTATACAACAAATTATCCTAAGATTATGCGGTATCATGCATCAACTTCAAAGTCAAATGTTTAACGAGAAAATACATTTTTCAAGGAAACTATATATATTATGTGGTTTGAAGAAAAACACGGTCTCAGTGAGGGAAAAGACTATAAGTTCTTATATGCAATATAATTTTACTATTAAAACATAAAATGAGCTATTCAATTTTTAACAATGAAACAAATAATGTAAGCCTATGGTTCCATAGTTCAGTAGATCGCAAGAGATTTTTCCTTCTCTGGAGTAGAGAGCCCTAGATTGAAAAGTTTGGCCACTCCTGCCGCTGGAGGGAAAAAGAGACCAACGAGCTAGTGCGGTATTTTTACTAGCTTTAAAATACTAATGCTTATACTTATATCCAATCGCGGTAACTTTGGCTTTTATTTTACAGTAATTGTAATGTTATTAAAACTCTTCCAACTGCATCTTCCTCGTGGATATGTCTTGTCAATTCTTATAAGTGATGTAAGCCAATTCTAGTTTTAAAACAGACAATAGCTACATATATGCGAGGTGGATGTATATGGAACCATTTCTAATACAATTATATCTTTCCGAAAAGGACTAATTTAGCGTGAACGAAACACGTCTTACCATCGCTCTCCATGTTTGTAATAATGGGAAAGGGAGGATGAAGGTATAATTTTGAAGAAATGTATCATCGTTCGCATGAAAGGAGAATGATAATATATTTCAGGTAAAAAAAAGAGAGCCTGGTGGTATGTGATTCTCATTATCCACGTTTCTGGTTAGTCAAAAGATGAGCCCGATATTTAGACAGCGCATCCACCGATGCAGGCACGAGAAGAGCCCCATTCAATGTTTATTTTAACAATTCAATAAAGATTAAATGTCCGACTCCACCAGGAAACGAACCAAAGTTTTAAGAGGGAGTTAATTTTCTTGTTAAGCGCAATTCCATAGCTTAAATATTCATTGGTTAGTCAAAAGATGAGCCCGATATTTAGACAGCGCGTCCACCGATGCAGGCACGAGAGGAGCCCCATTCAATGTTTATTTTAACAATTCAATAAAGATTAAATGTCCGACTCCACCAGGAAACGAACCAAAGTTTTTAGAGGGAGTTAATTTTCTTGCTAAGCGCAATTCCATAGCTTAACTATTCATTAGAGTTGCGATAAGACAAGACTCTCTTGAAATAATTTACTACGAGATGAGAAACAGTTATTGAAGAAGAAAGAGTGAGTGATCAAGGCTCAGGAAAGTAAGAGCGAGAATAAACTATACAGATTATTTTACTTGATTAATTATGAACTGCAGCAACATTTATTTGGTGAGTAAGAACTGAAAAACAATACAACTGGTTGGGTTTAAATCCCGGCTTCTTGGATCTGAGTCGGGCCCACCAACCGTGAGGACAAACGTAATGGATGTGTTGACTTCAATTAAAAACCACATTAAAACATTCTTAGACGAATTTCGTAGTGCACCACAAACCGCAATTAAATTATTGTGGCAACAAAACTCATTTTTTAAACTTTCAGGTGACATTTGTTACATTTTAATTTGTTTGGGGGTTAAAATTATTCAATCACATTCCCTGAAATCGTCATTATAAATTTGATATATATATATATATACGAAATGATATGTTTGTTTATTATGCAACTAAAGAAAGCTATAATATACATTTTTTATCATCAAATTAATAACCCAGGAGACCGGTTTTATAGCCAGAGGTAGTGAAAATGACTATTCGGGTCGCAGCAAACATTGACAAACATGAATAAATTAAATATGTGTCAAAGAATTATTGAAATTATAATACACTAAAAATTTTCTTTATATATTCATTTAGTTTGCAGAACTAAAGTTAGTTGGGCATGATTACATGAATAGAACATAATTTTTTAATAATAGTTTGTTTAGTTAAATAAGAAACTAAGAGTTTCCATTGGTAATCTGCATATTATTTCTTCCTCTTCTTTCTCAGCACCATATCTTACTACCCATTCGGTATGTACTAATTAGGGCTTACGCTGATGGTTTTAGGGATGAGGAAGTTTAAGGCTTGAGGAAGTTTAAGGCTTTAGGAAGTGTACCCATATTTTCGTGAAGGGATATTGGAAAACCATTATAGAAAAACCAACCTCAGTATATCCGACTGAGATTTGAACCTCGATCTCCCCGTCATCGGCAGTCTAGTCTGCAAGAGTATCGCCTTTGGCCACGCGGTCAACGAAGCGGGTATCTGCATATTTAAAGTTTGTAAATTATAAATCTGTTATTAATAATATTAAACAAAACTTCAAATTGGCATTTTTTTCAATAACTATGTTAATTAATTTAATATCTCATTTGCTAAAAAAAAACCCATCAAACTATCCATTACAGGCCGAGTTTAAGAACCTGTAATATAGAAGATACATGAGAAGGACTAGATATAATTACAGTAGCCCCATGGCTTCTTTGGTGCTGACTGACAGCTGATGGCTTTGAAAAGCTACCCGACCAAATTATGTATCCCTACGCCAAACCATATGATCCGCAAAAACATGTGCTTAGCAGCTGTCACTTCTGACAGTCAACATTTAGGTATATACCTAAATGTTGACAGTCAGAAGTCAGCTGTGAACTGTAAGTCAGCACCAAACAAGCCATGGGGCTACTGTAGCTCAAGAGAGGGGTAGGGTCTAATGAAGTGGACTGGTTAGTGCTAGCTCAAGAAAAGAATATGTTGTAATTAGGGAGGCTCTAATAAATTGTTACGCAAACATAATGGGAAAAAGAAGAACATCGTATTTCACCAAAAAGAATCCTTGAAATCGGCTACACTTTTACAGAAACGTATTTTTTGGTTCTGTGCATTTTCAACTCTCAATTTCCCAAACCTCCACGTACTTTTTTTTAAATACATTTGCTTATCGTTTGTCAATTTTTTTAAATATATTCTTTCAAGTTAAAGCTTTTTATCCTTAACAGTCTTACAGCTTGTAATGCTAATCTATTTAGTATTTCAAATGGTTGAGGAAATATAAAGAGAATTGGATACAGCCGCTTATATAAAGTACATTATAAGCCAATTCCCCGGAAAAATGAAATTTGCCATTTGGTTTGTAATTCCAAACTGTGGATAGATAGGTGTTTTAATAAAATCCGTTACAGCCGTTCAAATAAAATCGATCTTTTTTCGCTTTTTCCGCTTAAGTAAACTACACCTTAAGGTTATATCGATAATTCCAAAATGTATTTGAGAAACCTTATGAAACCCCATTATACCAACTATTAATCTCATTGGTATAATGGTTTTGATTCTAAGCCGAGATACAAACTCAAGAGACAAGCCATGGCAAAAAAACACTTGTTAGGGTTCAGGAGGTCATGAAACGTCGACATTCATCAACATCTCGAATTCAAACCTTTCGATGATCTCAATACGTCCTTTCTCTTACGGGTCGCGAGAAAGTAAAAACCGAACTCGCATTAAAATATTCAGAAACAAACCATTTAGAAACTACCATAGATCAATCATAACCTCGAGACGTACGACGACGATGATGACAGACGTCACGCGCATCAGTTGATGGGGGTGCGCGTTCAGTTGAGGGATCAGATATTGTCATGTAAATTATTGTCGCACAAAAAAATAACATCCTCGCGAGCTGTCGGAAGCTCGCTATCGATGGCTTGGCGGTCCCCTGCTTTAGACAGTGTGGCCACAGGTGTGGGTATTGGTCGCTATTCCTTTTTACTTTCTCGTGACCTCCTCCCTCTCTTCCATAGAGAAGAAGCATTGTATCGTAAAAAAACCAAACTAATTTTATATTTTGATGGATGTCGACGTTTCAAAGTTATCTAGAACCTAAAAAAGTGGTGTTTTTTTTCAATTACCTCTGTCCGTCTAGGTGTCTTTCTGTCTGTCTGTCTGCCACTGGGACTAGAGTCGAAAGTATTCAACCGATTATGCTGAAACTTTGTGTCTAGTATTTTCATAATCTACCTCAGAGATATCTTCGGAATTAACCATACGTCCCTTAAATTAATGTTAGTTTACTTATGGGCGAAAATAATTGATTTTATCGAAATTGTGAATAATATACATATCCAGGCACTTTCTTAATATCAAAAAGAAATGGCACCTCTCATATACACATTAATAACAAAGTGAAATCTACAATTTTGATTAAATCTCCGCTACTCTTTAAAATACGAAAACATTTACTATAGAAAAATTGTATGACTTAACAACTTTTACTTGCAAAAATAATAATCTTAATCACATCAACATGGTGTCTACTTAACTTGACCAATGAAATTCCCGATTTTTTCCCTGATTTCCCCTTAACATTTTCTAAAATTCCCGACTAAAAGTATGTCACATCCTTCTAATTCCCCCACCTACGCCCTCATTTTCTTATTAATCCTTTTTATGAATGATAAGTTTTAAAATTTATCATTTACTAGGAATTATAAAACATATTACACAACTACAAAAAAAAATACAGTTTGAATAACATTATTATTTACTGTTTTAATAATTTTTATTCTTCATAGTTTGAGAAAACCACATTTTCCCAGATTTTTTGTTGTAACTTACCAAATTACCGACTTATTCTATAAAATGAACTCGGTCGCGTGAACTGGGGGTGGTTTTTCCTAAATGGTTTTTTACTATCCCTCTACGCAAATGCGGGTTCACTTCCTCTAAATTCAATCCTACCTATTCCTAACCTATTAGCGTAATTAGTACTTAAGCGTATAACACGAACGGGTAGTAAGACGCGGTGCTAAAAAAACAACTGAAGTGTGTCTGTCATGAGCGTTGCACGATATCTACCGAACGCAGAGGTCTGACTGAAGGTTAAATATTAGTAGCCACCAACACGTCTGAAGAGCCCAGTTCGACTGAATATAAACACGTGGTTACGCTATCAACTTGCCCTCCACCGACGGTGCAGCCCCCACCACGTCTAAAAGGTTACACTTAAAAAAAGATAGAAGAAAGACACTAAGGGCTATAAATGTTTCATAAACCTACACCAGTGGTCTAGTGGTTCATGGCGACAAGTCCGCAATCGACCGGATTACAGGTCTAGGTTTAAATTTCTGCTCGTTGCAATTGGGACGGGTTTCTATTTATAATTTATCAATAAGGATTTCGCATCTATTCTTCATGCTAATGTGGGTGCAGTTCCACAAACTAACCTCTTCATCTCTAACCAATAGAATAGATTTAAAATAACTCTTAATGTTAAAACGTCGTAGTTTAAATAATAAATGTGAGAGCTTAACGAGGAGATTCAAAGTATAGCTCGCACACCGAGCTGAAAGGGCATGCTAAGGGGCAAGTTTGCCCACCCACCATTTAACATTCTAGAGGGGGAGGGAGATTTCCCATGCTCTTAGGTTTAAGGGGGATTCTATGGTTTAGTTAGCTACCCCCTCCCTTTAGTTGAAAGAACATTTTAGGAAATACCTTCACACTTAATTTGAAATATCATTCTCGGGAAAAAATTACCGCGACACCACTTCCCCCAGATTGAAGGAACATTATAAGGGGGAGTTCACCCCCTCTCCCCGTTTAAAGAACGTTATATGGGTCACTTCACTCACCCACCCTGGAGATGAATGGGCATTCTTGAGGTGAGTTTTCTCCCATCCTCTAGTTGATGGGACCTTCTAGGGAGGAGTTTGTCCCCACCCTGGAGATGAATGGACATTCTAGGACAGAGTTTGTCCTTACCTTCTAGTTGATGGGGCATTCTAGGGAGGAGTTTGTCCCCACCCTGGAGATGAATGGACATTCTAGGACAGAGTTTGTCCTTACCTTTTAGTTGATGGGACATTCTAGGGAGGAGTTTGTCCCCACCCTGGAGATGAATGGACATTCTAGGGAGGAGTTTATCCCCACCCTCTAGTTGATAGGACATTCTAGGGAGGGGTTTGTCCCCACCCTCTAGATGAAGGAACATTCTTGGGGTGAGTTTGCTCCCACCCTCTAGTTGATGGGACATTCTAGGGAGGAGTTTGTCCCCACTATCTAGATGAAGGAACATTCTTGAGGTGAGTTTTCTCCCACCCTCTAGTTGATGGGACATTCTAGGGAGGAGTTTGTCCCCACCCTGGAGATGAATGGACATTCTTGAGAGGAATTTGTCTCCGCCCTGGAGATGAATGGACATTCTTGGGGTGAGTTTTATCCCACCCTCTAGATGAAGGAACATTCTTGGGGTGAGTTTGCGCCCTCCCTCTAGTTGATGGGACATTCTAGGGAAGAATTTTCCCACCCACCCTGCCATCCCAAGAGCTTGCGAGCAAAAGAGCATCGCCTCAATGGGGATATGGTTCGTACTTGAATGGAGTCAATATGACGGCAATCACTCACACCTCATTACAAGCCAAGTACTTGTCATTGTCTCGGCCAGGGTTATTTCAACTGGCAGTGGCAGGTCTTAGTTAGCCAGGGATGATCAAATGGTAGTGAACAGGTCTTGGTTAGCCAGGGATGATCAAATGGTAGTGAGCATGTCTTCTTTAGCAAGGGGTGGCCGACTTGCAAATAAAATGTCTTATTTAGCCAGGAGTGGTCAACTGGCAGTAGCAGGTCTTAGTTAGCCAGGGATGATCAAATGGTAGTGAACAGGTCTTCTTTAGCAAGGGGTGGCCAACTTGCAATTAAAATGTCTTAATTAGCCAGGAGTGGTCAACTGGCAGTAATCAGGTCTTAGTTAGCCAGGGGTGGTCAACTGGTAGTAGCATGTCCTGGCTAGCTCGAGAATTGGCAATCGTACTATTACGATATTTAATTACCTAGTTTTTTTTTACAGTTGGCATAATGATTATACCTTTACATATTTACTAGCTATATCTTAATAATGAATGACTTTTTCTAAAAAAAACTGTAAACATTTCTTACAGATAATATTTTTTTGTAAGCTGCGAATCTGCCATAATTTCACACTTTATAATTTTCACAATTTATACACGCTGACTTATTCAATTGAAAAAAAATATCTAGAACTATTAATCCTAGCTTTTCTACAACAATCAATATGTAAAAAAAAACAAAAAAAAAAACACTCACATCGGTGGTCACATAGTNCACAGTAGATTAGACTACCGTTCATAAGGTGGTAAAAAAATCTTGAAATTTAAGTAAATGTAGTTCAGACGCAAATAGTAGAGTTAGTATGCATCCTCGTCATAGGAAGAGGGTAAATGCTATCAGCAGAAAAACAAAAGGCCTCGCAGAGTGCACTTTTTATTTCACACATTCGTGTCTTAAGGGGCGTCAAGTTAAGATGCCAAATATCTTTGAATTCACCAAGTAGGCAACGAACTGTCAAGGTTAAGCCGGCTTGTTTGTCGTGTGCTGATAAATATTTGTGGAAAGTGCGAGACATCCCAATCAAAATAAATACTAAAAAAATACTTTACATTGTTTTTATGATCCTAGCTAGCTAGGCTATCATGTATTCAGAGTGCATCCAGCCACGAGTTGATCATTAAGTGCAGACGTAATCGGCGACCCACAAAACACTTTCCATTTCCTTGGTACGCTGAAAACACCAACAAGTCAGCAACTTACAAGCGTGCTATGTCAGCTATGAAATCAAGCTAACGTGCTTCTGGAATATTCTCTGGAACCCGTCAGCCATTGAGCTCAAGAGAGTTTGAACATAAATTAGGGGGAGGGGGGGGGGATACTATCGGTTGTGTCAAATATCAAAAATAGGTTAGTAATAAAAATAATAGCAATTAAAAAAAATATTTTTACAGTAAAATGTTAAATTTTTATCCTCCTCGGTGGGCATGTGGACTAAATTATTATTATTAGCACCGCGTCTTACTACCCGTTCGGGTTATACGCACTTACGCTAATGTGTAATGGTAGGGTGATTGTGAGATGAAATGGAGAACCTACAGTTTAACGTGGAATCCGAACCACGGTGGAGGCCTGGCATTCATGTGGACTAAAGGTCAGACTCGTATAGTGTGGTTTGCCGGTGCTGGGCTGCACGAGGTTTTAATCCCGGCTTAACCGCACTGAGTTTTTCTTAAATGTTTACTCCTTTTCTCTCCACGTGAATGAGGGTACATTTCTTCTCAATACCTTCCTCCGCATTCCAGCCCCACTAATCGCGTATAACCTAAACAGGTAGTAAGACGCGGCAGTAAATTAAATTGAGTGCTAATTTCGCTAATGTTCTAACGACGAGAAAAGTTCTATTTTAGAAGAAGTGTAGCCACATTTTTATGGAGTGAGAGTGTAAAATATTCAGTAAAAAGTTCATCAAACCAGATGATTTGAACCATGACCTCCCAGTCATTGGCAGTATAGCCCATTGCGAGAGTAACATCTTGAACCATGCGGCCACCGAAGCTGGTACAGTATTATTAGTGTAATTAAAATAATCCATACGGGTAGTAAGGCATGGGGGTACAAAATAATAAATATTTTAATAAGGATAGATACTTAACTTACGCTTTCCAAATAGGGTGATCATAACCACACACAACTTACAAACTATCTTAATTATAGGGCATATACCAAGCCCAGCACCTTGGTTCTCAATTTAATCGCTGTGAAAGAAGAAACCCCGATATAAATGATTATAAGTAGCTATCAACATGCCAGGAATCAAACCCGGGACTCTATCTCAGTAGGAAGATGTTAAACCGGGATGGTTAAAGATTATGGCAATAATCCCGAACATAAACATATTTATATGTGTATTATTTTTATTTTTAGCCATGTTTTATTTAGCGTCCGAGCTATACACATATTTACCATACATATGTATATATACACTTAGCACCACGTCTTACTACCCGTTCGGGCTACACGCTTAAGTACTAACTACGCTAATTAATTATCAATTTGGAAGGTTGAATATAGAGGACGTGAACCCGTATTTGCGTGCAAGGAGCGTGGAAAACCATTTAGGAAAAACCACCCCCAGTTAAACCGACCGAGATTCGAACCTCGATCTCCCCGTCCTCGGTGGTCTAGCTCAACACGACTGGCGCGTTAGCCAACTACGCCACCGAGGTGGGTCTATAAAAACATGTATTGGCTTAGCACAGTTTTTCTAGTGAACCCCTTTTAGAAAAATTAACTTTCTATTTCCTTGATCAGGTTACTTACTAACCTATATCAAAATACACATATTATTTTATAAATTACACTAATCAGCATGATTTTGTATCTACATCAATATTGAGACTGTTTTTTAGTCCATTTTTGTGTGTAGATCTCGGAAATGACAAAACAAATTTCAAACCAAATCACCACTTTTTATATATAGGTTTTATGTTTACCCATAATAAGCGTCTCTTACCACGATTTAGTGAAAGAAATATAGTCCTGATATGATCCTGATGACTTACAGGATACAGTATAGTCGTTGCAGGCAAACATAATAAGTAACCCACAATACTTGACACTGACAAGCTCCTATCTGACAAGCTGATGTTACTGAAAATACATAGTGGGATAAGGATCAATACAAACTTTTTAAGTGATGTGTCCATTTTGAGTGTACCGTACATTGATTTAAAGGGCGTTTTTCTATTATCTTGGCGTGTGAAATATAACGTTATGCAAGCCTGTGCGAATTCATGATTTTTCATTTCGATTCGAATCCGAATCTTTGCAAACCAGCTCGAATCGATTCCGAATCGAATATCACGCTCAGAAATATTTTTTTAAATAAAATCCGAATCTAATATCATACCAAAAATAATATTTCGAATCGAATCCGGATCGAATAATTTTACTTTAAAAATGTTTCAAATCCAAATCAAATAACATATCCTTAGGAGTCTCTGAAAATATTTTAAACTTAATCTTAAGTTAAACAAGTAAACAATGCCTCATGACTGTTTTATGAAAGGTTATAAACGAAATAATATACTATTTACTATTTGTGTATAAGACCAGAGAAAGTTGAGATTATTCTTAGTATGAAAAGATTCGAATTTCAAACTAAACCCATCGAATCGGAATCTAAAATTTACTTAGATTCGAAATTTCGAATCCACTACGAATCTCTCTAATAATAAGACTCGAAAGGTCGAATCGAATCCGAATCTTAGAACGATTTGAATTCAGATTCGAAATTTCGAAGGTTCGCACAGGCTTAATGATTTGTTCATAAACGCAATCACGATAGGTGAGTACTAGTTTGAATTTAATATGTGCTACAATCCCTTGTTTGACTAAATATGTTGAATATCCGTGGCACTTTTCCCCTAAATTACCACGGATAATCGGGAGTTAAGTGTAGTGTCTCGGTGGGTATTGTAATGCAGTTATCATTGCACAATAACTCTTTCAGTTACGGAGAAACGGCTATTACGTGAGTGGTTGATCTGTGTTTATTTGGAGAGTGTTTATACCTACCATTGTATTGTAACAATGGCGAGGCAAAGGAAGTGTGTTAATCACCCCGGCAATTTCTGTTAGGTGTGTGCGATACAACGAGCACACTAAGGAAGTAAATCTTTAGTATTACTAAACGTGCATATTCTTTATATTTTGTGAGACTGTGTTGGCAAACAGGACCGAAACCGGGCTCTAAAATGTCCTTTATTAACTGCACAACACATCTGAGGGTGTGGCTAACTGGGAAACTCAAAAGTATGCCCTTTGCTGTATCTATAATGTGGTAGGTGA
>CABFOW010004717.1:6615-24403 GCA_902141385.1 Timema californicum | reverse complement strand
TTTTTTTTTATCTCTAATTTGGTTCTAACGATTTGATTAAAATTCACATCTATGATCCGCCTCAGTTACCGAATGATCTAATAATGCATCACTCACTTGTTAGACTAGTTTGTTGAGGACCGAGAGATCGGGGCTCGAATCCCGGTTGGATCTACTGAGGGTCGTTTTTACAAAATTGTTTTCCACTCTCCTTCCTTGTTACTGTGAATAAATTTCCCCTAAATTCAACCTTTCTCATCACTAGCTACCTAACGTAATTAGAAAATATGCATATGGGCTAAACAAGTAATTTGAAGTGGTGCTGAAATAATTATTATTATTATTGTTATTATTAGCACCGTGTCTTACTACCCGTTCGGGTTATACGCAATTACGCTAATGTGTAATGGTAGGGTGATTGTGAGATGAAATAGAGGACCTACAGTTTAACGTGGAATCCGAACCACGGTGAAGGCCTGGTATTTAAAACTTTCCCAAGGTTTGATTAATACACGTCTTGTCAGATGTGAAGGATGGGTTTGGCAATCAGATAAATTTGGGCTGGGACCAAGGATTGAACCCCGGACCCCAAGCACAGAAGTCTGACACCTTACCCCTAGACCACCAGGTCACCCATAAGTGGTTCTGAAAGATAAAGATGAAATAAGTAATAGATAGTAACAAATTAAAGATAATATGGCATTTTTGTGAAGCTATTAATTTGTGGCACACTTTCAATTTTATGCTTTCTCATATTAAGAGAAAGTTTTGGAATCGTGAAAAAAACCTTGGGATTATGATGCCTCTTTACGTCTTATGTGAACCCAAACACAAAAAAGTGGGTCTCACAATTCTGTCTGTGCCCATGTCTATCTGTATTTCCATGGTCATGTCTCCAAAATGGTTTTATGGATTTGGTACAACCTTTATATTTAAATCTTATAAGGAATTTTATGTATTTTAACATTTTTCTATAATGTCTCAAATGATATTGTTTAAAATTGATATCTAGGGATCGGTTGACCTTTTAAATGATAGACTACTGTATACTTGTTTTTTTAGGGGAATGTTCCGTTAAGGATAGTTTACTGATTAATTTTTATTTAAATATTTGCAAAAATGGTTCTATATATTTTGTTCAAAATGAAAATATGTTAAGTTTTTACATTATAAATAACTATGTATACATATATATTTATTTATCAAAACAATTTCATTTTACAATAGTTTACTAATGACTGATTTTTGTAAAATTTGAATTTCTTTGAAAATAGTTCTAACGATGTTGTTATAATTGGTGTGAGGGGACTATTTTAAATGATCAATAATGAGGTACCTTTATTTTTCTAAAATAGATTAATATAAGGGTAGTTTACTTATGAAACATTATAGAAATTCGGAATTTAAAAAAAATTAACCTTGAAGATGAATTTAAAATGGGTATCTGGAAATATTATTCTATAATAGATAAAATACGTTTTAATTTTTTTAAACTACAAATAATTTAACTCATTTTTAAAAATTTAAAATTTTTAAAAATACGCTTTAAATTTATATATAAAAAGTGATTATTTTGATTAACAAGATCATGCGTTGGTTTATGAGGAAAACTTGTGAATAGGTTACTGAAATACAATTTTTGATAGTTTTCTTCGAAGCTATCAGCAAATTATGTCTTAATATATAATTTAAATGTTTCTATCACTGAATATTTTTCTTAGTTGGCAGCAGGGCCTCTGAGAGGAATTTTAGCATGGGGTACCAAGCTTTCTTAGGCCCCCTTCTATTTTCCATTAATCCTGTCTAAGGAAAAAATAATAATCTTATCTGAAAAAAAGACAAAAAAAATATATTTTAATTTATACTTTTACATAAAAAACGGAGAAAAATAAGACAAAAAATATTATACCAAAAGCCTACTAATAATTTAGTAATAATACTAGTAATAGAAATATTAATGCAAGTCTTAATTATGCAAACATTTTCTGGGATCCCAGGAAATTCCTAAGCCCATTTAGATCTCCAGGCCAAGGCACAATGTACCCCCTGGACCTCTCTCTCATAGGGCCTGGTAGGCAGCATATTTACCTTCTAAGCTAAGTGTTCGATAACCAGCATGGATGAAACACCTATCATTGGGGGATTGGGATCTATACTTTTACAGTGATAAATCGCAAGCCCATAGAAATTTTAATTTTATGGGGAAGAGATGCAGGTTTCCTAAATGCGATATCTAGTGCTAGGGTCTCCCAAAAAGACATGGCGAGGAATAGTTTTTAACATCAAGTTCATCTTGAAGTAATTTACAGCATTCGTAAAGAAAATTTGTGTTGAGGAGAATTTTAGTTTTATATGATTTGACTACACTATTTATTTAGCCTAGGCATTGGGCTGGAATAAATGGGGCTGAAATATACGACATTAATAACCTTTTATCATGGTGCTTGGAGGTGAAGGGAAAAGGAGGGGGAGGGGTTGTTGAAACCGAGTTTTTCCCCACATTAGTACGGTCCTGATGCCTGTCCTTGAATTAAGCTAGTTTGTAAGTGTTATGCTAATATTATAATATTTTGTTCAGGAAGCAGATGCTAAATGTCCACAATTAAAACAAGTTTAATCATGGGTGTGGCCTTAAATATATCCCAGCTTGAGTGTACACATGGGGCAGAGACTCACCAGGGATCTGCTTCTTTTCCCCAAGAATGCATGTCTTCTGATCAACTACACGGGGCAGAGACTCACCAGGGATCTGGCTGTATTCCCCAAGAATGCATGTCTTCAGATCAACTACATGGGGCAGAGACTCACCAGGGATATGGCTGTTTTCCCCAAGAAGGCACGTCTTCAGATCAACCACATGGGGCAGAGACTCACCAGGGATCTGGATGTTTTCCCCAAGAAGGCACGTATTCAGATAACTACACGGAGCAGAGACTCACCAGGGATCTGGCTGTTTTCCCCAAGAATGCATGTCTTCAGATAACTACATGGGGCAAGACTCACCAGGGATCTGGCTGTTTTCCCCATGAAGGCAGGTCTTCAGATCAACCACATGGGGCAATACTCACCAGTGATCTGGCTGTTTTCCCCAAGAAGGCACGTCTTCAGATAACATCATGGGGCAGAGACTCACCAGGGATCTGGATGTTTTCCCCATGAAGGCACGTCTTCAGATAACTACACGGGGAAGAGACTCGCCAGGGATCTGGCTGTTTTCCCCAAGAATGCACGTCTTCAGATAACTACACGGGGCAGAGACTCACAGGGATCTGGCTGTTTCCCCAAGAAGGCACGTCTTCAGATAACATCATGGGGAAGAGACTCACCAGGGATCTGCTTCTTTTCCCCAAGAATGCACGTCTTCAGATAACTACACGGGGAAGAGACTCACCAGGGATCTGGCTGTTTTCCCCATGAAGGCACGTCTTCAGATCAACCACATGGGGCAGAGACTCGCCATGGATCTGGCTGGGTTCCCCATGAAGGCACGTCTTCAGATAACTACACGGGGAAGAGACTCACCAGGGATCTGGGTGTTTTCCCCAAGAAGGCACGTCTTCAGATAACTACACGGGGAAGAGACTCACCAGGGATCTGCTTCTTTTCCCGAAGAATGCATGTCTTCAGATCAACTACACGGGGCAGAGACTCACCAGGGATCTGGCTGTTTTCCGCAAGAAGGCACGTCTTCAGATCAACCACATGGGGCAGAGACTCACCAGGGATCTGGCTGTTTTCCCCATGAAGGCACGTCTTCAGATCAACCACTATGGGGCAGAGACTCGCCATGGATCTGGCTGGGTTCCCCATGAAGGCACGTCTTCAGATAACTACACGGGGAAGAGACTCACGAGGGATCTGCTTCTTTTCCCCAAGAATGCATGTCTTCAGATCAACTACACGGGGCAAAGACTCACCAGGGATCTGGCTGTTTTCCCCAAGAATGCACGTCTTCAGATCAACCACATGGGGAAGAGACTTCACCAGGGATCTGCTTCTTTTCCCCAAGAATGCACGTCTTCAGATTACTACACGGGGCAGAGACTCACCAGGGATCTGGCTTTTTTCCCCATGAAGGCACACCTTAAGATCAACCACATGGGTCAGAGACTCACCAGGGATCTGGCTGTTTTCCCCAAGAAGGCACGTCTTCAGATAACTACACGGGGCAGAGACTCACCAGGGATATGTCTGTTTTCCCCATGAAGGCACGTCTTCAGATCAACCACATGGGGCAAGACTCACCAGGGATCTGGCTGTTTTCCCCAAGAATGCATGTCTTCAGATCAACTACACGGGGCAGAGACTCACCAGGGATCTAGATGTTTTACCCAAGAAGGCACGTCTTCAGATAACTACACGGGGAAGATACTCGCCAGGAATCTGGCTGTTTTCCCCAAGAAGGCACGTCTTCAGATAACTACACGGGGAAGAGACTCACCAGGGATCTGGCTGTTTTCCCCAAGATGTAACGTCTTCAGATAACAACATGGGGAAGAGACTCACCAGGGATCTGCTTCTTTTCCCCAAGAATGCATGTCTTCAGATCAACTACACGGGGCAGAGACTCACCAGGGATCTGGCTTTTTTCCCCATGAAGGCACATCTTAAGATCAACCACATGGGTCAGAGACTCACCAGGGATCTGGCTGTTTTCCCGAGAATGCACGTCTTCAGATAACTACACGGGGCAGAGACTCGCCAGGGATCTGGCTGTTTCCCAAAGAAGGCACGTCTTCAGATTAACCACATGGGGCAGAGACTCACCAGGGATCTGGCTTTTTTCCCCATGAAGGCACGTCTTCAGATCAACCACATGGGGCAAGACTCACCAGGAATCTGACTGTTTTCCCCATGAAGGCAGGTCTTCAGATAACTACACGGGGAAGAGACTCACCAGGGATTCTGGCTGTTTTCCCCAAGAAGGCACGTATTCAGATAACTACACGGAGCAGAGACTCACCAGGGATCTGGCTGTTTTCCCCATGAAGGCACGTCTTCAGATCAACCACATGGGGCAAGACTCACCAGGGATCTGGCTGTTTCCCAAAGAAGGCACGTTTTCAGATTAACCACATGGGGCAGAGACTCACCAGGGATCTGGCTGTTTTCCCCATGAAGGCACGTCTTCAGATCAACCACATGGGGCAAGACTCATCAGGGATCTGTCTGTTTTCCCCAAGAAGGCACGTATTCAGATAACTACACGGAGCAGAGACTCACAAGGGATCTGGCTGTTTTCCCCAAGAATGCATGTCTTCAGATCAACTACACGGGGCAGAGACTCACCAGGGATCTGGCTGTTTTTCCCCAAGAAGGCACGTATTCAGATAACTACACGGAGCAGAGACTCACCAGGGATCTGGCTGTTTTCCCCAAGAATGCACTTCTTCAGATCATCAGTAGCTACTCACCTTGGTTTAATAAGGTGGCCGCCTCACTCAGCGCTAAAGTATCGATTCCTTTCAGGCCTCACAGATTAAAATACAATGCCCTATTCTGTTTTATTGACTTACGCCTCTATTTTGTCTAAGCTTGTACACCATTTAACCCTCCACCTAATAACACCCTTTCCCATCTCAATTATAAAGAGGGAAAATAAATCTACACAAATTCTTATTTCAAGTTAAAGAGGAAAGTTAGCTGCTGGTTTTCAAATATATTAAAATTTTATGTAGGAGCTTCTAAAAAAATTATTAGATTTATTATAGGAAAGATAAATTTAAACATTTTTTGATAAAGTCTATTCTCATGCTTAGAAAGTAGCTGGAAATGAGCTAATGTCACATCTTAGAGAGTTCTTTACATTAAAAAATACAAGGTTTCTAAAGAAAAAGAGCCCTGTTGGAATCTTTCGACTTTATTTTGGAGTGAACCAAATTTTGAAATATCGCATCATAAAATTAAATATTACTTTAGATCTGAGCGTCCACGTGGCAGTTTATCGCCGAGCGAGCCGGCCTCCTTAAGAGCCATGTATTACCTAGGTAAGTAATACAGATCGATAATAATATTTAGCACCGCGTCTTACTACCCGTTCGGGTTATACGCTTTAAGTACTAGTTACTGTAATGGAGTAGGAATTGGGAAGGTTGAATTAGAGGAAGTGAACCCGCATTTGCGTGGAGGGAGAGTGTAAAACCATGCAGGAAAAACCACCCCAGTTCACCCGACCGAGATTCGAACCTCGATCTCCCCGTCCTAAGCATTTGAGCTCAACACGACAAGCGCGTTAGCCAACTACGCCACGGAGGTGAGTAATACAGATCGAACCAGGCATCTTATTGTATTGAGGTTTTGTTTAGTCTAATTTATAATACAGTAGAATAGAGACAGGTGAAACCATTATACTTTATTTTAAAAACACAATAAAGTTAATCGATTAATTAGTTAAAAATGAAAAACTATTAAATTAATCCCAATCTCTCTGTCGTTAAGTGGAGAATACAGAAAACATTAAGTCGATACGTTTTCTGTTTCGAGAGTGATCTTAATCGATCGTAAGATAGGCTTTCAAAGATACTCAATATAGTTGCTTTTCATTTTTTTTTATTTTTTATTTTTTGCTGGGAAACTACTGTAACTTGATTAAGATATTGAAAACTAACATCGTCAGAGATCTTGTCTGATATAATTCCAAGACTGCATGTAATGTCATATTTATTTCGGTTTTAATGATTGTTCTCGATAAACCTCAATACATATTTTTTGAGTTGTTTAAAAAGCAGTGAAAATGAATATTTTCAACAACGCTTACATTAGAAAAAAGTTAGCTCATTAATATATACCGTCTTGATAAAAATAAAAGATGTCAAAAACAATTACCTGCATTAGTGGCCGAATAGCCTACGGCGATACTCTAGTGGCAGAGTGGATTGTTGGTAACTTGAGGTCAGGGTTCAGATCCTGTTTGAGTGTGCTGAGCGTGGGTTTTCCTGCGTGGTTTCACAATCTTGCTCCATGACAATGCGGATACACTCCTTCTCAATTTTAATGTACTCCTCCCTGCCTTATTAATATAAATATGCGGACAGTCAAAACAAAAAGTAAGACTTATTGACTCACTTCAATGGCTGAATTCAGGGCTGGCGTTAGGGAATTTGGGGCCCCCAGTGAACAGTTGAGTGTGAGCCCCGTAGGTTTATTTGATAGAATATTAAAGCGGTGCAATCGCATAACACGTTAGATAATATGAATCATACTAAACAAACAATATATTAGGGTAGCTAAGTCTTATATGATTTCGAAAATAAAACAAACACGTGAGCTTGAACCAATTATTTGAAAGGAGATTATAGACTAACGTATTATTTTGTGATTGAATAAAATACTCATAGACGATGCGTTGCGCATATAAACTACTATAGCTTTAATATCAAAGATAGGGTGACCTGGCGGTCTAGGGGTAAGGTGTCAGACTTCTATGCTGGCGGCCGGGGTTCAACCCTCGGTCCCGGCAAAGATTTATCTGATTACCAAACCCTTCCTTCACCTCTGACAAGACATCTTGTGAATGTGAGGAATGCCAGGTCTCCACCGTTGTTCGGATTCCACGTTAAACTGTAGGTCCTCCATTTCATCTCACAATCACCCTACCATTCACATTAGCGTAAGTGCGTATAACCCGAACGGGTAGTAAGACGCGGTGCTAATAATAATAATAATAATAATAATAATAATAATAATAATAATATATCGAAGATAATATAATTCTTAAATTTTTCTTACAATGTTATAAGAAATCATTAGATAAATTAGTAAATAAATTAATTATAAAAGTGGTGGTTTAGTAATAGTAATATACAAGCAGTCAACTATATAATATAAAGGAAAATACAGTATTTAACCAAATTTAAAGATAATAAAATGGCATCTACCTAAATAGTCTTTATTACATTAACATATAAAACATGGTAAAAACATTAGTTGGCTCGTACAAATTTCCTCACTAGAAAATAATTGTTCTAAATGCGTTTAAACACTTTTTATAGCATTTTCATAATTCAATTTTTCTTACTGCGAAGTCATATACAATGCTGCTTGATGTTTAGCTGACGACAAAAATGATTCTCACTAGAAATAGTGTCAATCTTTCTTGTGTCATAGTAGATCTCTAATATGTTTTTACTAGCTTTAATTTGGAAAAGCTTCTTTCAGCTTAGGCTACAGTTACTGGCATGGTAAATAATAATCACGAGGCTACTTCACTATTGGGGGGAAAAAATTCTTCAAGCTCCTCCTGGTGTGTACATTCCAATACCTTAAATGGTGTCGCGATATATTGTGGAATCATTTGAGCTAACTCGGAGCTTGGAGGCTAATCTGCTCCATCCAAGCCAGTGCATCAATTTTAACCCTTTAGAAAGTTCTCTAGAATTTTGCATGCACCTGAAAGTGTTTTTTTCCACTTTTTATATGTTTTAATTTCCAGTTTGAAACATTGAACAAAAATTCAATATCATCTTCATGTTTTTTTCATGCTTCTTGCGATCACATCAACCAAACAATTAAAAAACATATAATTTCAATTTCAATTTTGGGTCTAAAATTGATTCGTCTTTGCATTCATAATTGTATTATTGTCTTTTCCACGCGCGAGACCGGATTTTCAGAAAATTAAGGGTCTATTTTAAGTTCACGTAAGATCTTTTCAGCAAGTTTCACTGCTTCCATGAAACCTGTCTCCTTATAAGTTTTCAATTTTTGAATTCATACCATGAAGCAGGCTTACGGTTACATTGAGCTGCATACATTAATCGAATGGCTGGTGTTGTAACTGATTTAATTTTACTGCTCTTATATTACTTTCCCTCGACACCTCGGAAAGTATTGTGATCGTCAAAAAAATCGAGCTCAGGATTTTGATAATCGTCACCGTTTCATGAACCCCTGAAACCAAACAAGTGGTTTTCACAATGCTGTATGCCTGTACCTCGGGCTAGAGCCAAAACTATTTTACCGATTGCGATAAAACTTAGTACTTGGGGTTTACATAAGGTCCCCCTATGGGTTTTTAGAACTAAATATCTAACTCTAAAATTAAGGGTAGTTTACTGAACAGAAAAAGATAAAAAAAAATAGATTTTCTCAAAATTCACTTTAACGATTTTGATTAAATTTTAAATGTAGAAACTATTTATCACTATAAACCAGATGGCATTTCCCATTTTCTTATAAAAATGAATTTGAGAGTACTTTACATCAGGGAATTTTCTCAATTTTCACCATTTCTCAGCAACTATCTTAGATACAAAATAACCTACCATTGTAAAGTTGTACTATTAAATATACTCATATTTTATTTGAAATATATTTTCATGAAACAAATAATGTCTGAGCTATAAGCAAATATATATACTTTTTAATTTAGGTCTTTGAAAATGAATTTGATTCCTACGCTCTTTGGTGGACAAAGATGGTTTTCTTTTCTCAATTTTTCTGTCACAGTGTTCCTAGTTCCTAGTGCCATAGTGTGAATAAGTAACAATGTATATTATTTTGTTTCACAAATCTTACAGGTTCCTAGTAAATGTCTATTTTAAGATAAAAAGCTAGAGAAAGTCTGTGTGGTGCACCGTCACATTTATTTTTCTATATATTTATTCATACGAACGATTTAAATAAAAAGCTATCTTTGGGGCCCTTAATTCTTGGGGGAACCCCGCAGACACATCGCTCACATAGGCCAAGAACCGAACCTAGTCGAATGGTCTAAGGCGTCAGTCTCGTGTTGGACTGGCTTGGTTGAAGACGGAGGTTTGAGGTTCGAGCCCCGCTAGGGTCTACTGAGAGTTTCCCTACACGTTTTACCACTCTCCTTCCAAGCAAATCCGGGTATATTTCCACTAAGAGGCTTCCTTCCTCATACCTACTACACCTTTGTAGAAATTATAATAGGTGCGCACAACTTGAACAGGTAGTAAGATGAGATTATAAAAAAACTTGGTGCACAATAAAATACATTAATCAAAACTCGCTTTAGCATCCTTAAACTCCGAAGGAAAAAGAACCACAAAAAACAGGTCTATCATTTCCATCAAGTGGGCGGTTTGTTAAAATCTCAAAACATGAAATTACGTGCTACCTCAACATCTTTAGGTATGGTGGAATAGCCGTATAAAGGTAGTTTTGTGACCAATAAGTTACTTATTTAATCTCAATACTATTACCCGCTTCAGTGGAAACGTGGTCTAACGCACGACTCTCGCAGTATATTAGTCTGCCGATGACGGGGAGATTGAGGTTCGAATCTAGGTCGGTTGTACTGAGGATAGTTTTTACAAATTGGTTTTACACTCTCCCTCCACGCAAATTTAGATACACTTCTTCTGAGTATAACGTTCCTAATCCCTAAAACTATTAGCGTAGTTGGTAAATAAGCGTATAACCCGAACGGCTGGTAGGCCTAAGACGCGGTACTAAAATTTCTCAATATTAGCCAAATATTTTACAGTCAACTCTGGTTTTAGTGAATTCAGTTGTAGTGAGCATTCAGCTACAGAGAATCTAATCCATTGGTTCCAACCTACATACATTTCAATGTGTGCTAAAAAATTCGTTTGTAATGAACCCTCAACTTCGGTTTTAGTTAACAGAAATATTGAAGCTTTTAGTAAGAAATGTCATTCTATATCATAATTCTTTAAAAACATAACTTTTTGGTTGTTTAAACTTTAAGACACGTATTCTCTGCCTGAGTTCTTGTTTAGGCAGCACAAAGCTCGACTGAAAGTACGAAATGTGGCGAAGGAATTCAAGGGGGGGGGGAGAGGGGGGGGGGGTTGAGCTTAAACAGCCACTGCCCTCATTATCCTGGCTTAAGTTTTAATACAGTATCCCCATGGCTTCTTTGGTGCTGACTGACATTTCACAGCTGACTTCTGACAGCCAACATTTAGGTATATACCTAAATTTTGACTGTCAGAAGTGACAGCTACTAAACACATGTTTTTGCAGATCATATGGTTTGACGTAGGGATACATAATTTGGTCTGGTAACTTTTCAAAGCCATTAGTTGTCAGAAGTGAGCTGTCAGTCAGCACCAAATAAGCCATGGGGCTACTTTACTTTTGCCTGCGGCAAGTAAAATAAGACATTCTGTGACAATTTAGTAATTGTTTTCACTAATCCCTTTCTTTGAGAGGGCATATGAAACTAAAAAAATATTCTATTTTCTACCTGTAGTGACCATTTTGTGAGTGTAGTGAGCGTACCCACCTCTGTAACTGGAATGTGGGAGGAGGGGGTGGGGGCACACAAGTGCAAATAGCCAGTTAGTAAAGTAGTCTTCTTGTGAGTGCGTTTGGGACTGGTCGTGTTAAACTAGAGTCGTGGACTCGATAACCAAGTATCGTACGTGTATATATTGATGCATTGTTGTACCATTGTTTGTAATCTTAAGTGTAAATATAAATATATATAATTTGTAAATAGTAAAACACGCTACAGTTGGTGGCAGCGGCGGTTATTGTGAACTTGATTTAAAATGACGGAAATGTGTGCAAAACCAACCGTATTACACGGGTTCTGGTGATTGGTGTGAGTGGCTATTTCAGTTCCAACTGGCGGCAGAAATCAATGGTTGGAGTGATGAAAAAAATGTTTGTTCATGGGTATGCTCCTCTCGGGGGTAGCTCTGAGTGTGTACAGAGACCTGCCAGATGGCGAGAGAAAAGTATGGGCCACATTAATGGAGTGGTTAGGGGACTAATTTAATCCACGTGAAAGAACAGAACTTGGTAAATTACAGTTCCAGAATCGAACTAGGTGGATTGGCGAATCGCTACTGGAGCTTGCTACGAGCTTAAAGGCCCCCGCGACTCGCGCATACCCGACTGTAAATAGCGATGCTAGAGCGAATTATCGCGGGTCCAGTTCTTGGCAGGTATCGGGAGTGATATAAGACTTCGTGTGCGTCAAGAGCGGCCTATGACACTGGACGCTGCCGTGAGTTTGGCTCTTGAGTTGGACGATATAGGTCGAGTGGAGGCAGCCGATCGCATGTGTCGAGTATCTGCAGATAATGAGTTATTGCAACTGATAAAAATGAGTGACGCCTGTGTTGTAGCTCAAGAACATCACAAAACGGAACAAATTATGAACACGGTGATGCGGACAATGGATGCCGTCCACGATGTTTGTGAATCCTTGAAAAGTGCTGCAGGTACCAGTCAGACAATGAGGCAATGCCAACGTGGACGAGAAATAAAGTACTACCAATGCGGTGAACTGGGACATGTTTGGGCAAAGTGCATTAAGGACAAGAAACAAAAAACTAGTGCGTGCCGGTGGGCCCGAAATCACACCAGCAATAAATTCTAATTCAAAACAGTACCATGTTGCAGTAGGAAGTGTGGAGCCGTGCTCGGCCGTGTTCGTAGATTGAAAATTTTGGGATGAGCCTATAGATTTACTGATAGACACCGGAGCGTCTGTTTCCCTCATAGATGAGAAAGTTTGGCGACGCGCGTCAAATGGCAAACTACAGCCAACGAGCAGGTCAGTTATAAATGCAAGTGGTGATCATATGACTGTGCTTAGTACAGTGAGTGTACCCGTTAGAATAGGAGGCTATTTTGTAACACAGGAAATGATTGTTGCAATGGGACTGACACAAATATGTTTTACAGGCATGAATTCTTACGCAGAAACAAATGCGAGATTTTGCTTTCGAGATGAATAATGCGTGTGGGTGAAGGGGAAGTAACCCCTAAATAAAACACTAGGGGAATCACTGCCCGGAGTGTGCCGGGTGACTTTGAAAGAGACAATCATGATACCGAGTGGACATGAGGTGGTGCTTCAAGCAGCAGTCAGTGCGGACACGGGGATGGGGGTATTAGAAACAAATAGTCACCTTTCTGAGAAGCATGGAGTTTTCGTGGCCCACGTTTTAGTATCTTCCAAGGACAAGGCTATTCCAGTGAGATTGCTAGATCCACACCCACATCCAGTGACTTTATATAGTGGGACAAATATTGGATCACAGATGCCATGCGTCATCGCAGGGAAGGTAGGGACTGGAGATAAAACTACCCTGGAAGAGAAGGCATCTAGCTTATTTGATTTAGACTCAGCCAAGCTATCACTTACCCAACGTTCCATAGAAGAAGCCATGTTAAACGATTTTCCAGATGTTGGTTCTTGGGGACCAAACGACCTTGGTCGTACTAATCTAGTTTATCTCGAAATTGATACGGGTGGAAGTACACCCATCCGACAACCATCGAGAATAGTACCATTTCACCGTAGGGAGGAAATGAGAAGTGTTGTGAAATAGATGAGCGAAAATGACGTCATTCAACCCTCAACCTCCCCATGGAGCTCACCCGTTGCTATGGTGAAAAATAAAGATGGCGGAACTAGGTTTTGTATAAATTATTGGCGGATGAATAATATTACAAATAAGGACGCGTATACCCTTCTTCGTATAGACGACCTACTGGACTCTCTTGGAGGTGTGAGGCTATTTTCCACAATCGATATGGTGAGTGGCTACTGGCAGCTTGAGGTTGCTCCTCAGGATCGTGAGAAGACCACATTCACAACAGGAGATGGTCTGTGGGCGTTTAAGCTGCTTCCTTTTGGAGTTTGTAATAGCCCAGGTACGTACCAAAGATTGATGGATCTAGTTCTATTTGGGCTCCAGTAGGATACGGCATCGGTGTACCTGGATAATGTAATCGTTATTGAGAGAAGCTTTGAGGAGCAAATCAGTGGACTATGTGAGGTGCTCAAGAGGTTTACGGGAAGCTGGCATAAAAGTGAAACCATCGAAATGTAATATATTTCGAACAACTGTGAAGTTTCTGGGACACGTTATTTCAAAGGAAGGTGTGGCCACTGATCCGGAAAAAGTTCATACAGTGGTGGACTAGCCCATACCTAGTGATTTCACTGAACTCAGGGCATTTCGGGGGCTATCTTCATATTAGAGACTTTATGTAAAGGGATTTTCAAACATCATGGGACCCCTGTAACAGCTCACATAAAAAGGAGAGAGTTTTAGGTGGAGTAAACAGTGTGATTGTGCCTTTAAATAGCTGAAACAACGTCTCACATCTGATCCAATTCTTGCCTCTCCAAAGATGGACACTGAGCTTATCTTGGATACAGACTCCAGTGGGACAGGCATCGGAGCTGTTGTAAGTCAAGTACAGGAGGGAGAAGAACGCGTAGTATCCTACATTAGTCGAGCGCTAACAAAGGCTGAGCGTCTCTATTGTGTAACTAGAAGAGAGATGTTGGCGTTGGTGTATGCAACTCGTCACTTTCGAAGTTATTTATACAGCAAAAAGTTAAAAGTACGCACACACCATAAATCTCTTCGCTTGATACAGCAGTTTAAAGAACCTGAAAGGCAGGTTGCCCGGTGGCTAGAGCAATTGGCTGAGTTTGAGTTGATGGCAGAGCATCGGCCTTGAAAGAGTCACGGAAATGCTGATGGATTATCGCGTTTGCATGTAAACAATGTGGGCAGGAGGAGCTGCCGGTATCCCCTATATCTTAAGATGACTCAAGCTGGGCACTTCATTGGTCAGGCATAGACATCAGATTGCTACAGGACGCTGATGAAGTCATAGGACACATTGATAAATTAAAGCGGGAAGACAAGGAAATGCCAATCACCTGTGAAGCATCCAGTAGAGGAGAGAACTACATGAGCTTGTGGGCACAGTGGAAACGATTAGAAGTACACCAGGGCCTTCTGTACCATCACTGGATGGAATAAAATAAGCCGGATATACTTTAGCTTGTAATACCACGTCACCTATCTACCGATATCTTAAGATCATTGCACGATGTGGTTACTGGTGGCCACTTAGGTGTTACCAAGACGTTAGTGAAAATCCTACATAGGTTCTATTGGCTGAAGATGATAAATGATGTAGAGCTGTGGTGTAGAGAATGTCCCGAATGCGTGAGAAGGAAATCACCGACCACCAAGCTGAGAGCACCCCTTGGGACTTACCTCACAGGATTTCCCCTCCAATGTGTAGCGACGGGTATTCTAGGACCCTTGCCAAAGACAGTTCAAGAAAACCAATACATTCTTGTAGTGATTGATCACTTCACCAAATGGACGGAGTCTTATGCTATGCCAGCTATGGAAGCGTCAACAGTAGCTAAGCTCATTGTGGAAGAGTTCATGTGCCGGTTTGGTGTGCCAGTGGAACTTCATACAGATCAAGGACACCAGTTTGAGTCTAAATTGTTCCAAGACATGTATCAACTTCTTGGAATAGAGAAAACTCGAACAACTCCATACCACCCAAAGCCGGATGGCCTGGTAGAAAGATTCAATAGAACTCTATGCGCATGCTTTCCCAGTACATAAACAACTCTCAGAACAACTGGGACAAGGCCCTGCAACAAGTTCTACTAGCATACCAGTCCAGTCCACAAGATTCGACGAATTTCACCCCTTACTATCTCACGCGCGTTCGACCCGGGACAGTATAATTTACAGGTGCTAGGCAATATTTTTGTATGTTGGTTCATCGAGTGCTAGGAAAACTTCTCATTTTGACATTCTTATTACTATCAATAGGTTTGGCACACTTGCTACTAATGGCCTAATTTAATTAGTAAGATCATAAACCATACCTATATATATATATATGAATAGTTTGGAAATATTGGTGCTACCCAGGATTATTCCAGAGAGACGCTATCCTATGAGGCAGAGGAAGCCCACGGAAATCTGGTGGTGTGATTCTAATGAATTTCCTGTAGAGAGAAAAAAAATACAATAACTCTCAGTGTGATGTATTATAGTGGCTCAGGAGAGCCTCTTAAAAATGGGAGGAAATAGTGTAACGGATAGCTGTAGTGGCCATTTTGCGAGTGTAGTGAGCCTACCCACCTCTGTAACTGGAATGGGGAAAGAGGGGGTGGGCACACAGGTGCAAATAGCCAGTTAGTAAAGTAGTCTTCTTGTGAGTGCGTTGTTTGGGACTGGTCGTGTTAAACTAGAGTCGTGGACACGATAACCAAGTATCGTACGTGTATATATTGATGTATTGTTGTACCATTGTTTGTAATATTAAGTGTAAATATATATATATAATTTGTAAATAGTAAAACACGATACACATGGATAGTGTGGAAAAAGAACAGACTCTAGAAAAGAATCTGGAAAAAATATTAACTAAAACTGTATACAATAAACAGCAGCAGATAACAGATTTTATTTAATATTAATTAATATATTTTAATAAATAGGGATTGTATTGGAACTCTAAAGTCCCTATTACACGGAGCAACTTGTTGCATGCAACTGGTTGACTAACATGTTAGGAAGCATTGGTTTGGATGAAAGCCATTACACTGGGAAAATTCAGTTGCATTGTTGGAGATTAGTTGCAGACAGTTTCCATACAGCGAAACTATAAGGTCAACTTTTAGATATATGCACTTGAACTGAGGCATTGTTTTAAATTTAATATATTTCACTATACAACTAAGTACGTTCGCAACTGCAACTTCTGGTGTCGAGTTGAGTTATATAGGTTAGCAATTCATCAAATCTTTATGTAGACATACGAAATTAATTTTTAAAAAACCTCATGGTATTGGGGTAAGGTGTCTGTGCTGGGGGTCCGGGGTTCAATCCTTGGTTCTAGAACAGATTTATCTTATGGCCAAATCCTTCCTTCACCTCTGACAAAACGTGTATTAATCACAACTTGTGAATGTGTGGAACGCCAGGCCTCCACCGTGGTTCAGATCCCACGTTAAACTGTAGGTCCTCCATTTCATCTCACAATAACCCTATCATTACACATCAACTTAAGTGCTTATAATCCGAAAGGGTAGTAAGACGCAGTGCTAATAATCATAATAATTTAAAAAAAAGTGTTACTGTCCACAGATCCTCTAATGACGTTTAGTGCAGACAGACCCTTATCAAGGTCTTGAAGATAACATCGTATACACATACATTTTTCTTGGTCTGCATCTTCTCTTTATTATAAGCAAGGCAGAAAGAAATAGTGCCTCATTCTTCGACGCCATTTTCTCAAGATGGCGTTCACCAATGGTGGCAGCAAATAGTTGCACGTAACAATTGTGCAATTGCAAACACCAGTCAACTGGTTGTCAACTAGTTGCACGTAACAAGTTGTGCAATTGCAAACACCAGTCAACTGGTTGTCAACTAGTTGCACGTAACAATTTGTACAGATGCAGACACCTGTCAACTGGTTGTCAACTAGTTGCACGCAACAATTTGTACAGATGCAGACACCAGTCAACTTGTTGTCAACTAGTTGTACGTAACAAGTTGTGCAGATGCAGACACCAGTCAACTGGTTGTCAACTAGTTGCACGTAACAAGTTGTGCAGATGCAGACACCAGTCAACTGGTTGTCAACTAGTTGTACGTAACAAGTTGTCCCGTGTAATAAGTCCCTTACCCACTTACCAACCCACTACTTTCAGATTTTTTTAAAAAAATCTGTCTTAGTAAACAAAATAGATGAATCCGTAAAGGTTCAATATAACCAGAGTTGACTGTATATTGTTTGTTACCCGCACCGGTAGACGGGTGAACAAAGGCGTCATCCACTCTAGTCAGGATTGACATTAATAGGAGTTTGAGGGTCATCATATGCCTTCAGTTTTCTTACCCCCTAAACAGAGGTGACCAAACTTTTCTCCCCGAGTGCTTCATGGACATTTGCAAGATCCACATGTAACAAGTTTACTAAATAATGAACTTTATTTTCACACAAAAATACATTTTATTAGTCATATGACTACCGTAATAATTACCGTAAACCCAAGATTATCCTTGTGTGTGTGTAT